>JAIPRK010001563.1:0-23655 GCA_025469195.1 Chaitophorus viminalis
AGATATCATTGTATACGAATAACGATTCTGAACGGAGTTAATATGTTTGTCTAAAATGTGTATATAATAATATAGTATTTTATATTTAAATTGAATTATAATGCAATTTCGTAAAAATTTAAATTTAGAACAGTCATAAATTTTTTTCTTTTAAGTCCGGTAGAAATTTTTTCATATATTTTTAAAGATTAGCTTATGGACAACCTAGTGTTAAAATTTTGAACCTTAAGTATAAACAGAAAAAAATGTATGAATTTTCAACTACAAAATAACTTGCAAATTATCGCGATTTTAACATATTTTATACAAATTTGAATTTTATGGGCTTACAAAAAAAATTTAAGTGAAACAATCTCCGATATTTTTTAGTTGAAATTAGTATAACTTATAATTAATCCTTTAATACATTTTCAAGAGTTTTAGAACAGCCAAAAAATTTTTATAGATATTTAAAAAAAAAAACTTACAAAAATCGAAAATTTAAATTGTCTATTAATAAGTCAAAATATGTCAAAATACTTTGAAAACTTAACCATGTATAGAGAACACCAATATAAAGATTTGTTGAAAATTTCAAGTTGTTGCGGTTTTTTGTTTTTGAGTTAGAACATTTTAAAAAAATGTTTTTTGTAAAAACGTGAATTTGCGTAAAATTTTCCGTTTTTTCTTAATTTTTTTATCGTTTTTTCGTTTTTTTCAAAAAGTATTAAAATAGTTGGGTTTTATGACTCGCTCAAGTACCATCTACATTCACTTTCCTTTCAGAAAGTTGTTGTTTAAGATAATCGAAGCATTTTTACTGCCCCAAAACGTGATGACAGACACAAAAAAAAAAAAAAAAAAAATAGACATCATTGTAAAACCAATAGATTCCATCACTCCGTTCAGAATCTAAAATCGAATACTTCAAATGCTTATAAAGTGCTTAATTATCAGTATATTTATCTGAAAAATAAATGACTTAAAGAAAATGCCAATCCAAATAACTGGTAAAAATTTCGAGTTTCTACAACTTATAGTTTTTGAGTAATGAAAAATATTTAAAATCTTCGTTTTATGCAATTTCGTAAAAATTTAAATTTCAGACGGTCATATAATTTTTTTCTGAAAGTTCGGTACTTCAGTAGAAATTTTTTTTAAGAAAAAAAACACACATCATTGTAAAACCAATAGATTCCATCATTCTGATCAGAATTTAAAATAATAATTTTGTAATACAATTATAATTTTGGCATAAAATCTTGATCCCATTACTCTCAAATATTCTAGTATTTCAGATATTTCATTGCGTTTTAATTTTGCCCAAGTTTGCATTATAAACTTTTCTTTCTTGTTTGTTAATATTTTTTTTGAAATATTGTATTATAAAATGTTTCTACAGATAAATAGGTAAAATGGGCACAATCGTGTTGCACCGGGTATTCTATGTAGTATTATTAGATAGAAAATCGGTCTGTTTCTTTACACGTTTCCGTTTTTGACTGCAAGTTGCACTGCGTTAGATGCAATAATTACGTATCATTTTTAACTTAAAAAATACTACCAACACATCTGAGGGACATTACGTCTTACAGCGTAACAGTTTCGTATAGTTATAGGTGCCATACATAATATGTGCGCGTAAATACGATTCGGTCTCTCGTAGTCATAGTATACATATTATTATTGAGCATGGGTATACTAATCTGTAGATAATAATGTTACATAACTGTATAGTTATGGTTATGGCGCGGAAAAATGTTCAAGAAGCCATACTGGGGGCGAAAAAAAAACTGCCTACGTATATTGGATTTCACTTGAGGTACGATTCTCATTACATCGGTTTCAAATGCTATGCACGGCGCGTATACGGACGTGTTACAGTTAACGGATTCCCAAGTCTATTATCAGACGTTTCCGCGGTCTTCGGAGATGTGTCGCGAGCGATGGCGGTAGTATATTTTGTACACGATAATAATTTGCGATCTTTGAGGGTGTGGGCCTTCATCACACGCGCGTGTACACTTGCATAATATTTTATGGTCTACGATCAACAGCCGAAGCAGCAGCAGCAGCAGCAGCGTCGTCGCGGTATTGCGTTGCTTTTTCGGTTTCGAACGACCATTGCCTGCCGTACACGCATAATAATAATTAATAATATCGTATTGAAAAGGATAAACGGACGCGCGATGGGTTTGGTCGCCAACGGTTCCGCGGTTTTGCTATGGGACATGTTTTACCTGGGTAATCCGCACCGACACATGTACAAGGACGTCAAACACGTACCGCAAATGTACGCACAGGTAAAACAAATTGGATAATATACACGAAGCACATCGGTATTATAGCCGTTGGGAAGAGATTACAATAATAATAATAATATAATATACAGTGCATGACCGTTTGTTTCTGTGAGCGTGCATATGTGTGTGTGTGTGTGTGTGTGTGTGTGTGTGTGTGTGTGTGTGTGTGTGTTGCGTTAAACCGATAAATAGGGACAGCGCCTTACCACCACGGTTACAGGTTAAACAGACTACCGAGGTAGTATAGCGAATTTTCACTGCAGTGCAATATTTATCGATGTAATAAATAATAATGCAAAGTCGGCCCAGGTATTAAAAGGGGTCCGGAAAATATGTCGAGATCCCACATCTATAATGTGTTCGAAAAAGTGTGCGAGAATTGTTAATTCATTCATTTCTTCTGCAGGGACTTATAATAATATTGGTACACGTTATTGCGTAAAATATCAATTCGATTTACAATTACAATAATAACAGAAGATCATGTCGTCACCGCTTCAACGAATTATTGTCTAAAACAGTATATAATAATCATCATTAATCCGTAAAAGTTATTTTAAGTACAAAAATGGTGTCTCATGTTTCAATATTTACTTATAAAACAAGGTTTGATCTGGGGCCCCATTCTTGTTACTACTTCTGACTTCATATTATCCGTAACTCTGCAAATATTACAAATTATAATTTTGATCGCAAGGGTACGAACACAGTATTAAAATTGATAAGTTTAAAAAATCAAAGTCTTAACGAAAATCGGACCTGAAAAAATGCAAAAACAGGGGTTTGCAGGCCAGGTCGACACTACGCATGAAGATAATACAAAGTGTTATTATTATTAATGCCACCATTACGACTGATTCAGGCTTGGCCGTATTTCTTAACTCTGTTAGTGTTGGAAAACGGACTGCGGCTGTGGCAGAGAAAAGAACTCCTTAGGCTTAACGACAGCATTACATCGATGAGCCACGCCATTTTGCAGGAGTGTGCCAAGTACGTGATTGGAAATCATTTTATATGATAAGTCGGCCAATTGGGGGGAAAAAAAAATTAATAAATACAAATTGAACATTTATTTAGACTTGTGTACAAGGGATCAGAGCATTGTGTATACTTTTGGATTTACAGTAATTACAAGATTTGCGAATTACCTTGGAACTCCGTAGTCTTCTGGTATATTGCGGCAATTGCAGTTGATTTCTGTTATTATTGGATGCACAGAGCCAGTCACGGTATAGTATCCGTTGTAATACCTATATGCATATATTATAATTGCAGTTAATCAATTCGTGTTTATTTTCTTCAGAAATTCACATATTTTGGGCTCAACACCAAGTACATCATAGCTCCGAAGAGTTTAACGTCACTGTTGGCGTGAGGCAGTCGGTGTTTCAAAGTTTAGTAGGGGTTGTAAGTAGAAAAAAAAAACACTGTTAAACCATTGAATTTGCCGATTTAATAGTTACCGAGTTGAAATATTGTTAGGTGTGCTATGCACCTTTGGCTTTACTGGTCCCACCAGTCTTGTTATTAGTACACCAACAGCTGAGTCTCTTGTACCAGATTTGGATCCACACCGAGACCGTAGCCACGCTCGGGCCGTTGAGTTATGTTTTCAATACACCGGCGTTCCACAGGGTGCATCACGGTAGAAACATTAAAATTCTAGCAAAACAGCTGCCCACGGACCTTATTGTTATATATTATTCAAAAGGGTTTAAATATTTGTGTATAGGAAGCACTCTGTACTGTTTGGATAAGAATTACGGAGGCGTACTGATTATATGGGATAGGATATTCGGAACGTTTCAAGATTTTTACCCGGACAAACCCATCACCTACGGCTTAGTGTATCAGAAAAACACATTTAATCCTCTGTCCTTACAAGTAAATACATGTAGAGCCCGTGGACCAAGTCGTAGTAGCCCGCACCTAAGGCTGCTGAATATTTTATTCACTATTCGCGAATTTTTTTTATAGTTTTTCTACAATTTAAATTTATACTACAAATGGATCAGTATGAAGGGTTGGAAGAACAAATGTAGATCAGTCATTAAGGGACCAAGCTGGATACCGGGTCTATCGTGGACCGGGCACGACGGAAGACGCGCTAGTGTAAAATATATAGACATTAGTTTTAACCACATGGTGTTTTGTTTTTTTAAAATTTCGTTCAATTGATTTAGGTTAAAGGCCGTAGGAAGAAATACGATGTAAAATTATCCATTGTACTGAAGTCTTACTTACTTGTCCATTTTGTGGCAATTGTTAATGGTTATTTCGCGTTGACAACATTACCTCGTTCAGTAAGTAAAACGTACTGTTAATTATAATACAAGTATCGATACTTTTGATACTAGCATGAACTTATTTTTGTCTGTACAGTCAACTTAACAATATTTCAATTAAATAATAAATAACAAATAAAAATATCCGTAATTCACTCAACAAACAATTTTATTACAATAATTATTATTATGCTAATCATTTAAAATAATTAAACATAAATAACACACATAGGTATCTTGTACTTGTAACATGGTTTTAAGTTTTCAATTATTATTTATAACAACACATCACAATATTAAAATCACATATTTTACATAGTTATTGAATCTTAAATTAAAAACTTAAAATTGAACGCTATAAGTATTATATATACCAACTATAAATATATTAGATAATTACATAATAGCTATGAAAACTCAAAATAATTAATAGAAATTGAAACCTAATGGGAAAATCGAACAAATTACCTTTTTGGTTATAAGTTTTATTTGATAGGTAATTTAAAATATTTTTCTAATATTTTAAAACCTTTCATGAGAAAATATTTTAGTTCATATTAGTATATATTACACCATTCTTAGGAGTGTTTTAAGGATTTTTTAGCTTTACAATAATTTATAGTGTTTTAGTAAACAATAATCAAGATTACTATTAAAAACCTAAAATTAAAATTAAAAATGAATCATTAAGTTCATCTTTAGTCTTTAATAATTGCTAGAATGCAAAAACATTTTATTAGAATAAAAAACTATTTTTAACAGTTATAAATAAAGTTTTTAAACGCAGGTACGTTAAAAAATTTAACCAACAAAAATTTAAGATGCAGTATAAAATTTATTTTTTAAATTTAGTTTAATATTTTTAATATTTTTTCCTATGAGAGTTATAATAAGCAATACGATTTTCTACAAAAATCATTATTATTTTCTCAAATTCCAAAAGATTTTCAAGGATTAAAGTGTATTACAATGTAGTAGAATATTATTGTATCCAATGGCTTCTGATAATTGCCATCGGGTTTGATTAAATTAAATTAACTAAATTCGAATGTATAAAATATATGAATGGATTATTCGTTTTGTTTGGAAAACAAATTGGATATTATAAATGAGAACATAGAATACGTGATTTTTTTAGTTTAATTGAAATAAATGGATAGCTTGTAGCATTCAACAATTAAACTCGCTGTCCAACTTCTATGAAAAGCTGTGCTAAATAACACAAATTAATACATAAAACAGTACATAAAATAGAATCCCGTATAATCAATGTATGTACATGCATATTATACATCATAAATATGTGGATTTTATAATTGATTAAATAATATTCAAAGAAACTTTTTTGTATAGGTATATATAATTTATAAATATAATTTATAAATATAATTTATATAAAAAATACAGAACAAATAAACCTGTTTAATTGAATCTGGTTAATGGGCGGAAAAAAAAATATTAGATGAGTTTAATCAATAATCATTAAAACATATTATTATAATTTACAGTAATAAATGATTAGGATTTTTAATGTTTTGTCCATATTTCCATGATCCCATTTAAGCGAAATGCACGGATTTTAAAATAATGAGAAGAATGTATTTTATATATATGTTTGTATATATGTATATATAAATGTATTATGTATATTATAGAGTGATGCTTATTTGGGAAAAAAAATTATTTTCTTCATACACGTATCTTAAAAACAATTAAGTTAACGCGTTTAAGATTTTTTTCGCGGAATTATTATTTATAATAAAATTAGTTATCGTACTTTTGAAACCTTGAGCACAATACATAAATAAAAAATATCATGGTGATTACATCACACATGACGTATAAAATATAAATATCATGTGATATATCAAATAATTTACATTTTATAAATTGGTTTATGGGTCTCAGAAGTTTTAATTTTATGTGAACAATGTTTATTTTAAATTTGAATAATTTATGTTTCTACTTGTATTTCAGCCATAGGTTAAGTAGAACATAAAGTAGTATTCATCACAATTTTTAAACAATGTTCTACTTAAAACATATTTTGATATTATTTTATATAATAAATATTTGTAAAATGTTTATTAACAATTTCGTATTTTTGATTAGAAAATGAGAAGCTTCAAAACGAATGTTACTATTTTGTGACTAAAGGAGAATTCAGAATTTTCTCTGTTTTCTTAACATTTGTTAATTCTGAATATAATATAATATTTAAACCATTGAAACCATTTAAGTCAGTTAATTGCATATTTTGTACGTAGATTTTAACAAGTGGTTTTCAATTTTTGTTATATTTCCAATAATATAAAAAAAAAATGTAATACATATAAAATACTAAACAAAATTAGTTTAAAAAATGTCGAATATTGTTTATATAAATAAATACGGTTTTAAATTAATTTTGTTGTTATAAAAAAAAAAACCAAAACTTGAGTCAATAATTCGGTGCCATCAGACTATTTTTTCATTTAAATTAAAAAAAGTCGGTAAAAATACAATTAAATAGTATTATTTTGAAAATCAGAATACTGCAGTAATTAAGTAATTAATTTAGTTAGTTGTCATAAAAGTTTCAAAAAAAATTAAAATGTAATTTACTATTATGTATGCTAGAGTGCTAGATGACTACCGTTTGTACAATGAGGTAATATTATATAACATAATATAAAATATAACACAAAACGGTTTTTCGTTTATATAATATTGATTAAATGTGTCATCATAAGGGTATCAAATAGAGGGTATTCATTGTATTGTTGAAATAACATACAACGAATAAATAAACGTAGAAAATGGGACGAAACGATGGCGTCATAAATCTATAATATGTTGAGTGATGAAGTAAATATAAATAATCAATCATAATTAATAAAACGTTGGAGTTTAACATTAAATCATTTTTGTTCTAGGATATAAGTACGACGTGTCTGGCGATTTCCACGTTTTATATTGTCTGGTCATTAACGAACATAGGTTTGATATTTGATAAATCTTCGTGGGCAAATTACTCTGAACTTTCAAGATGTTTAGTCGCGTTCATTCATCTAATGTATTTTGAACCGCAAGAATTACTAAGCATATTCATTATCAACGCATATCAGTTGTTAATGGGCTCTTCGATTATTGTTTGGGCTACAATATGTTTGTTACGTTAACAGTGCACCTTTACTAAACATTTTTATGTTTATTTTCGTGATGTGTACAAAATAAATTATTCTCATAAGCGTTTATTGCTAAAAAAAAAAAAAATAATTAATAACTGAATACTTTAACATGTCAAAAGGATAACAATATTTAAGTTCAGCTTGACAAAAATCCAAAAATTATTATTAGCATGTAAGTTGTTAAAAAAAAAAAAAAAAACAAAACAATAGCTGAATTTATGTTAAAAAATTACAAATTTTTCGACGACTCAAAAAAATAAAAAAACAATAATCATTACGTACTGTTAAGTTTAAAAACATTTTATTACATTTTTAATTTTAAAATACATTTTTGTTAGCCTTTTATTAACATTAGTACACAGTATATATATATATTTGATTTGGCTTTATTAAAAGCTTGACCGTACAGTAGTAATATGCAAAAGAATTGTAATCACTTAACAGTAATAACTTATCCATATGTTAAACATATGGGACGAAAAATAATTATTTAGAACTTAGAAGTCAGTGATTGCCATGAATAATTAGAAATTAACATAAGGGACGATAATTTCTTTCACACAACAATATTTATAGTTTTATAACAACTTATAGTAGGTACATATGGTTCACAATAACTACACATAACACGCATGACTAATGCATTTTTCTGAACACTCTTAAACTTAACACATTTTATTTTGTTAAACAGTAAATTGATTAATAATAAATTTATTTTGTAATAATATAAGTTTATTGAAAGACGTTACCTATACATAAAATCTTCGGTACTATTTTCTGATGGTCCAAATTCTTCACGATCTAATGAGTTCATTAACTCTTCGTTTTGATTTCGAACTAAAATCATAATAGTGTAATATAAGTATATTAGCATTCGAAATAGTGTGTTATATTATGTCAACACCTTATGTATGTACGTAAAGATGAAAAATAAATATGTAGCTTAACTTAGAGCTATATAGTTTACTGATTTGCTATTTAAATCGATGTAGCTTTTAAAGTATTGTAGAGAATAAACAAACACAACGATGAAAATCAGGACTAACTATACATTTTATCGTAACACTTGAATGTTTCGGTTGATTTATTTCAGAAAAACGTGATCTTGTCGAACACACATATCGAAGCGCAGTTGAAGCGTTAAAACAATAATAACGTGTTAAACTATAATCGATATATGTTCGTTTATTTGTCACATAATCGAGCATCTGATTTCTCCATTTTTCTTTTATCCGTACTCAATAGTAGGTACTTTAAGATAACCATCGTTACACCATCGTTACACTCGCGGTCGTTCGTTTAATGAGAACAAATGTAGATAATATCTTGTGCAATAAAACGACAAGGAAAACAGCAACACGCGCGGGACGTCACTTCGGCCGAATCATAATGAAGGTGGTTATAATAGGATAGAGGTATAAAATACGAAATGAGGCTGGAAAACACGTGTGTTACGTTTCACGGGTGAGCTTCGTAAAGGAACCTATCCGTGTCTCGTGCACATATTATTAGTTACTGACTGGCAAACGTCCTGAAACAAGGTGTCCGCCGCACGCCAACAGTCAATCTAAATAATACGCCGTGCGGTACGCGTTTTCGGGAATCACGTATATCCGTACGATGATCGAAATCGCGTTTTAACAGATGTGCGCAGAGCTTTCGAACGGACTTTTTTTTTGTCAATACTGATGACCATCGTTCCAGTGTTGTCGATATTTTAGCGTGAAAAAAATATTGAAACCTCCGTCCAATGGTTTCGTGTGTTTTGGTTATTATTATTTTTGTTTTGGATACGAACACATTTTTTTCAATTCAAAAACATCATTACGACTACGCGGATAGCAAGAAAAATGTATAACTTACTTTTTCAAAAATAATTTTCTGATACTTCCCGGACCCTTTACAATATTCTTTTCGTCCACGTACGCAAATTCATTGCGAACACGTTTTATAAATAAGCATATAGATGTATATATATTTTTTTTTTGCAAACGTATAATTAAACTCGAGTGAATTAGAAATGTAATTTATGGTAGTGATGATCAATATTCCTTTATTACGAACACGCTTTCCGGTACGACAAGTCAACAAAACAAATTGACTAATATAATAAAATAACCAAACTTATATATCGGTACACAGTACGTAGTCTTCGTTGTAAATAACCAAGTGTTTAGATACCCAGGTATACGTCCAACGTACCTATATATACGAATGCCAAACGTGTCCGTTTTGTACAAAAACAAAAGGTAATTAAATCATAAACTGTCTATACTTGACATTATCACGGATAATATATCATTATTACACAACGGTGTAGCATTTCAATTAGCAAATGTGATATAGTTCAAAGTAAATTATTTAAAAATAGGTAGTAACATGAGTTTGTATGACCGTATGTATATTTGTATGTCGTACATTAAATTGGTAGGCGAACTTATTTTGGTTCGGAAATAAGTAACTGTTTTAATATCGAGAAAAACATCGGTATGGATATTTAATAATAAGAGTATCGGTGTGTTATTAAAATAGCATGTAGCGGGTTAACCATGATTAAGATACAAGAGGAAAATAAGTATTTAATTTGTGTGTGGCAAGTCAAGTAAACAAATAATGTAAAACCCAGAGAGTGGTTAAGAAAGTGAAATGTTAAAAAAGTGTACGCGTGGGACATATACTTTGTTTCCACGATAGTTCTAGTTTGTTAAAATATATAATTATAAAAGTTAAGACATGCGTATATCTCTGCTATGAATTTCTTTCGATAAGTTAATATAATTATATTCGAACCAGTGAACAATGAGTGTATGATAAACACAGTAAATAAAACAAATATACATTGCAGTGACCCGAGTCACCAAATGGCTATTTAGTTAGGTGTGTAGTTGAGAGGTTTTTATGAGCAAGTGATATTTTGTCAATTAAATTTTTATAGCTTGTAAAAATTCAAACCATCGAAAAAAATTAATCTTAATACTGTTATAAATTGTTACAATTAAAAATCAATCAAATAATTATGATTTATAATTATTTGATTCATTTTTTAAATCGGAAGCAAAATTTCGCACCAGTAATATAGTCGTTGAACTTACGAAAACTACGAAAGTATAATACATATAAAAGCGTTTATATAAAAATTATAAATGTGATTTTAATAATAGTTTACCGAGTTCATCAATCACGGGTGCCATTCTCAGAGTTACACCAACTAACAGCATACAAGTAATGAGCAAAAGGCCAGCGGTGATAATAATTGTCCATCTCGCTCTTTGAGGTAAGTCGTCTGGATGTATAGTAGGTACGGGGTGAGGTCTCATTACGTTTTGTTTATCGTCCCCGAATCTCGTTCTTCGGCTTTTCTTTTTTATTCTGGTTTTCGGGTTCTGAGTCTCGATGTAATTCCGATTATCCTCAGACATTCCAGCAGTAGACCTAAAATAATTTTAGTAGGTATGTATTGTATTATATATAAATAAATTATTATTGTCATATAACATATTCGTATACTTCTATCTTGGTTATAATTTATTAATTATAGTTATGTATATATCTACTTTTATTTATATACATAGAAACAAATATTAATTGCAATAGATATGGTTTATTAATAGAGTTAACTAATAACTTAATAGAGTTAAGATATAAAGTAGTAATATTTTTAAATAAAGAATGACGTTTTTCTTGATTCCATTTTCGACAATATTGAGTAAAACTCAAAAAAATTTAAACTGTTGATATTTTATAATATTTATTATTCAAATAAGTCTATGTGAAAATACTTTTAATATGTTATGTATGTATATTATACACACATGACACATGTTTATATCTTCTAAAAATGTTGTTAAGATTCACATCGTTTTTCATTTTTTTTTAAACACAGCGTAACATAAATTATACAATTACAAATCAAAGTGAAATTAATTAATAAGTGTAATTGAAAAAGTTATTTTTATATTTAATAAATACATTTTATGCAAAAATATAAATAATATCGAAACCAATTAATAAATACTAATTAAACTTGTTTTGCATTACTTATTTTATTGTTCTTATACCTACATTATACATTATTATCTTGATCTTATTTTAAGATTGGAAAATTTAATCGTTTGAAAATAAAGTTCGTTTCGTTTATTTAGAAAGTTGAAATATTTAAAGTAATGATCCAAGTTTTCTTATCTATTGATTTATCACATTTTGAATACTAAATATTTCTTTGGAAATTATACTGTTCGTAAAAGCTATTACATATTATTAATTATGTTTTGTTTAAAAAGTAATTAGCTTACTAACGTAAAACAACTTAAAGTGGGTATGCTAATAATTGCATTAAATTATTGAAACAAATAATACAATTTCAAATGGATTATGTACCTATTTAATTTTATGGTATACATGTTAAAATTTCTGATAAGTTTTCTAGCAGTTGTGATCGATTTTTTTTTTTATATTTTTTATCATTATAAAATATTATAGAACCATTTTTGATACAGCGAGAATTCAATGTCGTTTAATCACGAATGTAACATATTATAAACAGTCCTATTGATTTATACGACGATTTTTTTTTTTTGTAATTTTACCTTTGTAATGCGGCAGTAAGTATGTGTCCCCCTAAATAGGGCACAGGTCTTTGGGATTGAGGCCATTCCTCAACTTGAGCAGGTTCTTCTTGTCGGACGATCCCATCGCAATGGTGGTGATGGTGATGAAACAGTTCGTGATCCAGATCATGTCTATGGTGATGGTGATGATGATGATTGTGGTGATGGTGCTTATGACATGAGTGCATACATCGACCCTTTCTGCGCCTGTTGTTTTGTGAAGTAAAACAAAAAGTACCAACGCCGGACCATTAGTCAAAGTTGAGCAGTATTAATGTTTCCAAAAAAGTGGGTTTCGAGATAAACAAAGGGTATTTAAAAGTCTGTGTAAGTGGTGTTGTGACTTCGCTATTCAAAAAAGTACTAATACAGTTTGAAAATGGAAAGTATGTATCTTTAATTTTTTACTTGTGCACATTATACGGCAAATTATTATGTATAGTAGGTATATAATTTATGTATATTAATTTTCAACAAATTAAGTTTTATAAAACTAATATAAGTTGCAGTTATTATCGAAAGATAATTGTGGTATGTATTTTTATATGAAAATCTAAATTCGTTTAAAATATCAAATCATATTTTTCTTTATATTAGATATATTGCTTTGTTGTTATTTTTATTTGTTACTGGTACAAACAATAAAAATATATTGGATAATAATGATTGCGCACCTCTGTTAAGTTTTTTAGTTTTTAATCGTCAATTATTGAATTTAAATTTAAATTAAAAAATTGTTTGATGTATTATTTTATAAAAAGTTTCTAGTACTCTCCAACTTCCATATTTATACGTTTATTTAAATGGAACAATTATTTGCATTTGGGGTTTCACATACAATAATTGCTAAGAGACGTAGTAAAAAAAAAAATAAAATCGTAAATAATATAATCTTCATGTTGCGTTGATGAGTATTACGGTTCAAATGATAGATAAACAGTTTTGGAGTAAAACATCAAAGCGGTTCTTGTGGTAATATGCAATAAATTATTGTAGTATCCACTTTAGTAGTACCTATAATACATTAACGCATAGTAGTACGAAAATTAAAATAATGAAAGAAACTTTGTATCTCTTGAGTGGAAAAACAAAGTAATACATATTTTTACGAACTGACTATATATTTTAATAAGTAGGTACTAGAAATTCACGGAACAGTGTAATAATAATACGACATTTGTGAACTAATGTGGAATAATATAAAATGAAATGCGGTATATAGTTTTGCAGTGATTTTATCTAGGTCAAACAAACGACATTTAGTAGAACAATCGCAATACTTTCTGTGATCAATAATATTTTCTGGTATTTATCGCGTGTATCGCATACGGTGACTTTTCATATTTGCGCTGGTGCGTGTTCCGTTATGTTCGTAGTGTTCTTACACAACAATATTTTTGAGAAATTTTGCAGTTGTTCATTTTATAGTCAAACTGTAAAACAAAAATTGTGTTTGTCGACGAATATTTTATTATCGAACATACCATTAGGTCGAATTACCAAAGGCACTTGGTAAAAGCTTAATGAGACGCAATAATTATCGAGTATACCCTATATATACGTGTATAAAACATAATTAAATAATTATATTATAATTAATTGATATGTGTATGTGCTGTTTATGTACACAATAGAGGCAATACAACCGAACAAAAATCAATAATAAACCAGTCGACGTTATATTATTTGCTATTGATGTTGTGTACTAATTGAAACGTTTCTGGACCTATATACACATCATAGTTTTCGAGAAACGAACAATTTTTAAAAACCAATAACAATACGCCGAAAAACTTTCTAAAACCAACAATCTGCTCGTTTATCCCCGGAGTATACATAAACGTACCCGAGTTTGCGTTTGTTTTTCGAGTTTTTCTCCGCCAATCGTTGTACCAGTAACTTCGGCTGTATTCTCCATTTGAGTTTCGCCTCGCAAATATCCGCCTTGATGGATATGACTTTGCGGTTAACCAACGCTGCCAGGATGTGATGAACCCGATAGTCTTCGTAGTCTAGCTAATAAAGTGCAGGATTGATTTGAAAATAAAAATAATCAACAATGACATAAAAGTAATAATGTGACTTAAGCAAATACAAAAAAAAAGTCATTAAAGCGAGTTCTCTCGCTGTAATGTGACACACTCACGTCGTCCGTTTGCACTGGATCTGTCGAAACTGCCTTCTCTTGTACTCGAAGTCTCGTATTCATTACTTAAACTTTCGATTAAAAACAACTGCTGGCTGTCACATTGTAAACTGCTGCCATATGAAACAAAATACAATTAATAACGCGTATAAGTTGGTTATAACTTTATAAGTAGTACCTATTGTATTAAAACATTGCAAAATGATAACTCTGTGCGGGCTAAATTATACAGAGCATAGGTATACGCGTTTTTTGTTTCGACCATCGTAATTAAATCCATGTTATAAAAAGTTAATTTTTACGCATTTATGCACATGTGATTTAATTATGCTCAGCAAATTAGGAAAAGAGGTTATATAACTTTGCCGTTTAATTATTGAACACGATAAAACGGAATATTTATTTAAAAATCTAATATGGAAATATCGAAAAAAAAAAAGAATGATCGAAGAGGTCAATGTTTATATCAACTAAATATTATATTATTTGGACTACTGACAATTATATAATAATTACATTCTTGTTTATTATATAATTAATGACTATATAATGATCGAGTATATAAACACATGAAAAAATTATAAAAACGAGAATCATACGAAGTCATGTTTTTTAAAAAATATATTTTACTTTCATAGAAAATAAAATAAATTGCTTTTTAACGTGGAATAAAAAATGCGAAAACTTTTGTATGTTATATCCATATAACTGTATAATATATGATTTTTAAAAGGATATCCGGTCAAAATCGAACGGATGAGTTATTGGAATAGTTTGTTCATTATACTTTATACATATAATATAGTAGATATGTGTATGCGATTCGGTTACTAGTATAGTTTCTATCATGGCAAATTTTTAACGATTCTTAAAATAAATTGAAACGGTGACAGTCGATTGTTGTGCATCGCCATTTTCACGATAAATTTTAATGGCGCTTTTTTACCGAAAATGCTCTGCAAAAATGTACTCTATATTCAAATTTCGACTGTTATATTATAAGGCCGAGCTCAACTTACTACGTTTATGGTGTGCTAAATATATTTAGTTGATCGTTCAAATGAAAACTTTATAAATTTTCAAATAATAGAGACAAATAATATTGTCTATATTATAATTCTTATTTCTTATTTATAATAATATGTATAGGCATTTTTATTGCTCTTGGCATCAATATATACGAAAAAATTATATAATCGTTACATTAGTATAATCTTTTCATGTTAAATATTCTAATACAATTAATTTTTTACTATAAAATAGTGTTGGTAGTAGTAAGAGTAAAAGTATTTGTTGAAACTTGTCGGTTAGTAAATGCAAAGATTTATGTAACAAAAATGTTGGTAACTACATTTTACAAGGTATTCACTATCATTTTAGTCATATTAAATTTCAATAACTTCGCATAGAGTAAATGTTTTATTCGTTTAGTAAAATCATAATATTGTAGTCGTTTGGGTTTATACTTGTTAGGTACAGTTATGAGTTAATTTTCATACACTTAAATTCATTCACTGTTTACTACATGGTTAAAAATCCATTCCCAATAATAGCGTTTCAGTATATTTGTATGAATTTTTAGTTACTTATATAATTTACGATTGTACACTGATAAATATTTTTAAATCATTTTACTCGAATATATTATAAGCGCATGAGACATGAATACGTATCGTTTAAAAGACACAAAAACGATAGTATTGTAATCACATCACGTATGATTGTATCACTTTTAATGTTAGCCTAAATCAGGTGCGTACATCTGAATGATAATTAATATTACAGACAACATACCGGGAACGACACGTAGAGAGAATCGTTTTGCATCCAAATGCATCTATTTCATTAGGCGATTCCATAATTTCCAATAATACCTGCGTGTTTCTATTACTGATATATATATATATATATATATATTTTGCTGCATCGGATACTCGGTTCGAATAAAAATTCATACCATTCCGCATACATTTCAACCGGCCAAGCACCAGACGTTGGATATAGTGATAATCATTTCAAACGTCATAATTGTACGCATTTGCAAAAGCCTGTGAAGCGGGCGCTGACAAAACGCGAGTTGTGTACGCATTTCACAGTTAAGTATAAATATTAATAGCGGAATACTCGTATACACAGCAGTGTTTATATATATATGTATGTATGTACACACTTGTGGTGTTGAAGAGAATCTCTGGATCGCTTGCTCTTTTCGTTGACAGACAAAAATGAAAAAAAAAAAAAAAAAAACAATCGACATGATTGAAGGTTGGTGAAAAAAAAAATGAATAATTCGTCATGCGTAGGTAAAATATGCGTGAGTGTAATTAATTACTTTGACGTGAGATTTGGCCATCTTGTATTATTACATGTATAATATCTGTATTCTGTATGTTATGCTTTGTGTTTGTTTGTCCAACGGGCCACATATAGTATCATCCGGGTGCTTATTTAAATACCAGTTTTATATGTTTTTAATCGATTATAGGAAATGCGAATAAAGACCAGTGGTGTTGGTGGAGTGGGCGTACATCATTGGCAATCCTTTACCCAGGGATTGAATTTGAATTTTTAAATTTCGTTCCAAAAGTTTCATTATTGGCAGTTACGATATATCTTTTTAAGATTATACAACAGAAATAGGATCTAAATTTATATGTAAATTATTTATACAGTGCAAAAACAATTTTATTTAAACCGATAAATATACGGATTACGATAGATACAGTTTAATTTAAAACTGAAAATATAAAAATGTTGTTTACATTTGCTTTTCTTCTAACTTTTATTTCAGTTGTGGATAGGTACCTATCTATATAATTTAACAAAACATAATAATGTAAGCTCCTGAAATTATTTACAATACTAATATAATAACGATGTACTCGGTGCACTAATATGGCCAAGGTATTCACTTAAATAACCCAGGAACATACGAGTAACCATGTCCGGGGTACCGTGTTCATATTGATCTAGGACTTATCGTGTGTTATTTCACAGTACAATATTATTTTATAACGACCCTTTGAGTTTATCTGATTTCTCGACCCGTCTGTCAATACTTTTTTTGAGCACTCATTCCTATTCACTTCACAAGTGTCTCGTCTATAGATTGAAAAGACGAATGCTAAAAAAAAAATAAAATAGTTTTCTAAAATATCATGAATGATACGAGTGATTACGACCCAGTTCCGGGTTGCTATACAGTATCCTTCACCCATACTCATTATTGGCAATAAATCATTTGGTCTCGTATACATAATGATTTAATCGTTAGAAAGAGTTTTTTGGTATGATGTACTAAGATAAACAAGAAATAGCTTGGGTATATCAGAGTGATTTATGGCGTCCTGGAAGCATTTTGGTCGCTATGGTTCTATTATATATACATGTACGTCAGCAATTTGAGATGCTATATTGTACATATAAGTTTTCAATTTTGATCTAGCTATATATCTGAAATATACCTGTAATGATAGTTCAGAAGAGAATAAACTATAGGTATTATAGATACATATTAGAGCATCGCTTTAATGTCTAAGGGTTTCTAACTGATTCGATAGTATTTATAAATTAAATTTACCAATATAATCATTATGATTATAAAATAAAACACTTAATACCAAGTAAAAAATGTCATATTGAAATTTTTAAGTAACATAAGAATAATTTTATAAAAGTATATACATCTATTCTTAGAACAAAATACGTAACTGTAAAATGTTCAAAGACCGTATAGTCTTATTAAATCTTTAGAATCTTTTATTAGGGAAAATTGTAGATTTCATGAAATTTATTCTCGAAGAGTCGTAGCATTACATGTTAAAATTGTGATGTACGTTACGTATGATTATTATTTGAACGTATGGATTAGTTCTCCGCTAAAAGATTGATCAAAACTACTATTTATTACTAATTTATTGTAATATTTAATTGAAATAAAAACTCTGAATTTAATAAATAGGTCTGTCGTATATACCCGCCCTTACGCAATCATATATTTTTGATAGATCAATTATAAAATAACCGGGAATATTTTAAATTGATATAACAATAATTAAAGCGTATTGTTTGATATTGTGTAAAATGCGTTTTGTTTCTATTGTTATCGATGAAATAAATGTTATTATTTTAATTTACTATTGAGTAAAATATTGATATATCACAATTGACACAATTCACAGTATTTTAATTTCCAATAAACCAGCATAGAATTAAATGGCACCTGACCTAAGCTAACCTTAGTATATTCAATATATATATATATAAGCTATCGGTATTTAATTATAATCTCTACCTAAATAGGAATTAATAAGGAAACATATAAAACATATTAAGTATTTCCAGAAGATTCGATTTGATGGTCTAAATTGTTAGTGTTTTACATATTCTTCGAATAAATAAATTTGTCTTTCACAATAAAACTGAATAACGAAAATCGTCAGATTTATTCTGTGACCTGTGAAAACTCAGCACATATATTATAATCTTACGATTTGGAACTTTTCGTACACATTCGTATTTTGCAAGTATTGCCCATAAGTTAAATAATACAAGTCAAAGTATAAACCTTGCAGGCAGGTATAGCGAAGCGATATCATGGAATAATAATAAAAATGAAAACCAATTGTATTATTAATAATATGATTTTGATTCATAAGGGTTTATTGTAAATCATTTTGAATCATTCTGCCCTCCACTCCATTTTCACCTGAGAGTATGATAGATCCGTTACTAATACGACTACAGGGATGTTAACGCAAGTGGGCCCACGGTATATTATATTGCAGAGGTCATACTACGGAAAGTGGAACGTCAGGGATGATCGGAGCGAACCCGGGGCGGATACCTTCCTCAGCCTGTCGCAAAACTTATGTAACTCAGCTTACACACATAATATAATATTCATATTCATACACGTTCCCCTCACTTACCACCCTATCAGTCCGCTGCGCATATTTTCCATTAACGCGAGACGACAAATTGTTGCAGCGGACACGACCGTTGGCCCACTCAAAACCTACCTACCTTAATGGTTACATCAATTCTTTTTCCATAGTACTATTTTTGCATCTAACTCGGGACACGAATAGCAAATTAAAATTCATAGGCCATAATAATTTATTCATACAGTTTTGGTTTTTAGGATTTGGAATACGGAATTGAATTTTATACTACTTTGAAAACATGCATTAAAAAACGGGCTCAATCCTTAATGGGGTCGTAGAAAATATACACAGGTCTTACTACTATTATGGAATAATTTAACATTATTTAAGAACAGATACAATAAATACTGTGGTAAAATATTTTAACATTATAATAATATACTTTGTTAGTAACCATGTAATTCCAGATAAAAATGAATGTTAAATCTACATTAACAAATATTTATTACCATGGTAACCCACATCAAGTTATTTCTTCGGTTAATTCTAAAAAGCAAGTATTACGATAAGAATAATGTCCCATCACCAGAGTAACCTACTATAGAGTAACAGAAACACACATAATTATAAAATATACGAAAACCCTATATTCAAAAGCTCTGCCGGTGATAATTATTTTGTACGATTTCGAATTCGTTTTCAACCAAACTCATTAATTCAATAGCTCATTCTGTCTAAGGTCTTGCAGTTAAAGTCAAAGGATATTAAATTTTAATCAAAACTTTGCAGTAAAATATTCTTTTAAAAATATAATTTATATTAACTACAATATTCTGGTTGTATATAAAAAAATCGTAAGTTATTATTTCTATATTGAGGTGCGGAATATAAGACTGAAGAAATAACTGCCTGCCCGTTCATAAAAAACGAATAATAATTAATGATTATAATCTAACCTAATCTAACTATATACGAAATGAAGAATTAAAATACAGTTTTTAACATTTATTGGGTACCGTCTATAATTGACATGATATTATCTTCTTAGAAATACAGAAAATAGCAATCACCTACTGAATATAATATTTATTTAACCATTAATAATAATCTATTACTTATTCGTAAAAAAAGAAGATTGTACTGTTTTATCTTCAAAGAAAAATTCCACAAATCTTTCGGTGGTAAATTCTTACCCATTTTCTATGAAATATTGAAAACAATAAATTAGGTATACAATAATGTAACTGCGAGGAGACACACAAGTATTAAAAACAGAATTATAAATCTTTAAAACTCTGAATAACGTCCAGTCGTAAGATACTAGAGTAAAAACTGTTTTATAAAATGAAGAAAATTGTGGAATGGTGGATTCCGAGTTAACTTTGTGACGAATTCCAATCGGTTTTCAAAATTAATAGATATGTCGGCACGTTGAAAGTATAATATGAGTAAATTATGATGCCCATTTCATGTAATCTTATTATTCAACTGTTTTTTGAAACATTGTAAGGTTAATATTTATTTGGTGTACAAATAATATTTAAAAACCAATCTATCATTGTGGCTGTAGAAAGCCTGTAACTTGAACAAGAATATGGAATTATTTCATTTAGAAACGAGAAGTAATTATAATAATGCTTAGAAGAATAGTTCGGCATTTAGTTTAGTCAAAGTTTCTGTGACACGTTAAGGTTACAATTAATATATGTACAGAATATTCGAGTTGAATATGATCTCTTTGCATTGTTTTAATAGGAATTTTCTGGGACCTGGAAAAAGTGCAAGGGATTTATGATGTTGAGTTTACAATAAGTTTAACTTTGTATTTCTTTTGAGCATGTTGAATGTGTGTACAAATAAAAAATGTAAGTTCAAAGTAGTTATTGTTGAAAATGAATTAAATAGAGACGAGCAAATTGCATTGAAACTGTACGTATACCAGGTACTACGTTACCAGTGTACTACGCTTTATGACAATATGACGTACATATCGTTCAGATAAATGTTTGTGGGGAGAAATACTAATATAATCTAAACATTTCATATATGTTTTAACATCGTTATTGGAGCCTAGAGGTACAGCTTACGTGAAAAAATAATAGATTTTAGATCTAAAGAAAAGTCGAAGAAAACTTAAAGGTTTTTAATAAAAGGCAAATTAAAATTAAAAAAAAAAAAAAAAACTTAAAGGTGGAAATAAAACTCACGGACCTGGAAAACCTATGGCGTATTTTTTAACACTTGACTGGATTTATTTTATCACTTAAGAAATATGAGAGCCATAAGAATATATATATTTAAAAATATGTTTGAATCCGACAACGGCATGGCAAATAATAATAAAAAAAAGGTTTCTGAAAGGTCGTTTGAAACAATAATTTTAATACGAGTAACGTATTATTCGTTGGTGAACGAAATGATTTTTAAAATAAACGGCGTAATATAATTGTAACAACTACATCCCTCAGAATATTTAACCCTATAATACGTTAATGCACGTACTGTGTAAAGGTAAAATAAAAATGTTTTTATGTAAGTATTATACAATAATATTTCCTACAGTCATAATACGATATACACGTTTATATACAACTGCACCGGAAAATAGGACGTTAAATTATGTGGAATATGTAAGGAAAACAGAGAAAGACGCTTTACAAAATATATATCTGTGTGCGAATTTCGAATGCCTATTATTTCGGAATCACCAACCAGAAAGCAGTAAAAATCAACTGTTCAAATAATACGGATAGTTTTGCGATCTATTAATCAATGTATTTATTTTTTCATCTTAATATTGTTTAACATCGCGTTGTGTTTCTTTTATAAATCCTGAAGTGGTTAGGTATCATTACAGATACCGAGTGTATTGATATGGCCCTCCGGGATTTGGGCTTCTTCGTCATAAATGTGCTAAACGCCCGTCATCAAGTAAGCAAACAAACTCTACCACTTTTTACTGTTGTCCTTAATACAAACAAATTCAACTGGAGAATTTACCAAATATACTCTCTCCTAATCTCTAAAACAGTGATCGAAAACCATGCTCGTTTGCCACCAGTCACTACAATGCAAACGGTGTCAGCGATATATACGCTCTTACTGTACGCAACCGCCAATGTGTATCAAATGCAGCAATAAACATCTCATAAATCTCATAAATCGTTGAAATGACCTGCAAAATGTGCGTTTGTTCTTGTGCACATACTGCGAATTATAAAGATTGTCCTTTTAAAAAAATATCAAATTGCACTTCTGATAAGAAAGATCCCCCTAAGATTATTTATTTATTTATTTATTTATTTATTTTGAGGTAATATACGGGTTTAGACCCAGTTACATGAATTAATTTAATTAATATAGTAGCATTCATAAATAAACATAAATAAAAACATAAATAATATTATATGTGTAGCAAATACTGTAGGAAATAAAATAGCATATAAGACTAGAATATAAATAATATTATATGTACATCAATTAATATGCATAAATGAATTAGTGGAAACATGATTTTTAAATGAGTGAAAAGAATTATAACAAAACGGATCAACGTTAAAATTATTTACAGAGTTCATGATTCTCAAGAGAGGCATAGTTATTAGTTTAAGATTACAAACAGAATAAATTAATTGTGGACCGGGTGTGATCATCCACTCAGTGTGAGTTGAGGAAACTTTGAATGATAGACGACTTAAAAAGCTAGGACAGTCTATATAGTTATTTAACAACTTATAAATAAAATATAAATCAAGCCTGATTCTTCGCTGTTCCAGGGTTTCAAGATTTAAATAAGCAAGTAGAGGTTGGTAAGATGTATGTGGGGTTCTGGGTAAATTACACTTGAAAGCTAAAAAGCGTAAGAACTTATTTTGAACTTTCTCGATTATGCTACTTACAGCGTCATCAATAATGCTCACAAATGTCTTGCCAGTCATAGCTGAGCCTCTAAGGCTCTGAGCTTTCGTCCGCACACAGCTGATGCAAAAAAAAAAAACTTAAGGCAAAGACGCAGAAGCAACTATATATAGGTGTCGAATCCACATAGTGAAACCACTCATTTCATGAACTGGATATCCAGATAGTGAAATTCGTCCAGATAGTGAATTTTGACGAAAATACATTATATGGACATCCATTTCATGAAATGGAAATACCTATATCGTGTACTTTGTGTAATAATGTGACATTGACTGTTACAAAGCATACTTTTCAATATCAATAAAGATAATAATGCTTTATCCGTGATCTATATTATATGAGGCTATTAGAGAGGTAT
>JAIPRK010001563.1:23755-56474 GCA_025469195.1 Chaitophorus viminalis
TTAAATATAATATATGTATAAATGTATAATGATAGTTTATGAACCATTATATAATAAAATAATAATTACACAAAGTACACGATATAGGTATTGTCCATTTCATGAAATGGATGTCCGTTTCATGAAAAGGATGTCCATATAATGTATTTTCGTCAAAATTCACTATCTGGATGAATTTCACTATCTGGATATCCAGTTCATGAAATGAGTGGTTTCACTATGTGGATGCGACATAGGCAATTCGAATAATTTAAAAACCAAACCTATTTCAAATATTTATATCTCAGTTTGATACGAACCTAAATCCTCTCATTACCCTATTAAATACTAATTTTTCTTGATCTCCTATACTCATAATATATTTTTAAATTAAAGTCAAACAACTAATCAAATGATTGGAAAACTAGAAAAAATAAAAAATCAATATATAGATTTAAATTTTAAATAAAAATAAGTCTTCCGTAATCATATTATACTGAAAAAAATTATATAGAATAAGGATCATTTATATTAATATTATGCGCAGTTCTAATATGCATTATCAACAAAGGTATGTATTTGCATATCGATCTCATAAAATTCTAGGCTAAGTGACGTAAAAATTCATTTCGAAGTATCTTCATTAAATATGTGAAACTTAATTTTACATATTTTTACATACTTTAAGGATTTTGAATTTGCATTTTTATTATTTGGAAATATGCAAATTACAAACACATTTTAAAATGTAAAAACTGAGCTTTTCTTGCATCTCAAGATATTATATATTTATATTTATCAAGTTGGTGAACAGTGATTGGCTCACGCGCAGTTTTGAGCACATATTATATTTTCAAAAGTACACTTCATATCGGCACTAAAGACAGAACATTATTAGTGCAATGCGTCGCGTCGTAACGATTTTCTCAAATCGGGTGGGCAAGATAAGATGCTCGTTTCTATTATCTATCTATCTATATATATATATAATATTATTTCAAGTGAATATATATCAATTGATTCGCGTGAAACGATTTTATGTTTACATTCAAAACTATCGAACACGGTTAAATCTAAAATCTAAATGTTTATCTTTCAGGTGCACATCCGAGTCGTCAATATTGTCGCGGAAGCGTGTAACTTTGCTTTTTGGTGCTCAAACTAGTTCGAACTAATCATACACAAACCCGTTACACCAATGCACTGATGCGAAGTCTTATGGACACAAAGACCAAGGCAGCTACAATTTTATAATATGCAACCAAATTACCACTAAAACACATCATCGTTAATAAATAATAATACACTCGCACGTGTTATTTAATTACATAAATGTACCTAATGAATGTTTGGTTCATGCAATTTGATTGTGTGTTATACATTAATTGTCCTGACTTGCCGCAATCTTCGTGTTATATGTATGAATATTGTACACATGTATATATTATAGACGATACGTCGATTGCGAAAGAGAAGGAGTTGATAGTACTTTGAGCACCAACGAGAGAAGCGGGTGGGCAATGCCGGCAACTCGACTGGACGAACATTATCGATTCGGATGCACACCACCGGTACAGACGGTGTCCTGGGGGCGGCAGGACGAGGACAAGGATCGCCGCAGCATACGTGGCAGGACATCGCCGAACACCCTGTAAACGGTGCGTAGATAGTATTATACGGTTTTGCACCCGCTTCCCGGTGGTGAAATATTATGTCGCCACGGACGCCGACCGAAGTGCACGACTTAAGTACTATAAATTATTCAGTTTGCTCCGACGACTATCCCTTTCACCCCGTGTACGTACGCACGCCACCGTACACACACCGTGCCCGACGAGCTAGTTTTCCAATTTTATTTACATTCAATTTGTCCTCCGCTCTCACAAAGAGAGATGTTCGGAAGTATATACTCGTATAGTTATTATATAGTATACATTTTTTTTCGGGATGGTCAAATAATCAATTCATTGAATCAGCACTTATGTTATCTTACGCTAATCATGCAGTAAGAAGATCTCAATTAGTGAGCAATAATATCTTAAGATTACGAAAATATAACAAACAATTAAGAAAATAAAAATAAATGATTAAAGGAAAATTATAGTATAAGAGCAATCCTACGAAACAGCGGTTCCCAACCGTTTTAGTTGTGCGGACCACCAATTTTGTAATAAAAATCTTCGAGGCCTACTAATAATAATATATATATATATATATAATATTAATATATGTCAGTTGTCAGTTATTAACTTATTACAAAAATAATTAAAAATCAATTGCTTATCAAGAAAAAAAAAATTATTTAACTTACTTAAACAATATAATGCGATTTTTGATTTTGTTTATCCCCCACAAGAGAGTCAATGCCTGGATGAAAGCCGAACAGTTCTAACCTTAAATCACTCTCATCATACAGTTTATTTTTATATTTATTTAAAAGAAAAAAGTGGAAAAAGCTCGTTCACACAGAATAAATAGATTGTCAAAAATCCTTTCAAGTCTAAAATACGATATGAATAACAAATAATAGATATTAATAATAAACGTGTACGAACTACATCAGATTTAACTACATTAAATAAGATTGTTCAATAGCGTTAATTATGTAGATATTATTGTTTAAATATTATTATAACTAAAAATCTTATTATATGACAAAAATATGTAATAACACTAATAACTATTAATACTATTTTAACCAGAAGTATAGAAGTTAATCATGATGGTTTACGACCTATGGGTTGAGAACCGCTGCCATAAAATATGCAAAGATAACAATGCACATTTTGTTGGAATAAATATTTGAACATCATATATTAATATAATATTATTAGAAAATAATATATAATACAGATGGTGATTGTACACAATGCAGCCATTGGGCATTCGGACAATGTGTGTTGACAATATAGTAATGCTATAAGCCGAAGCATATTGATGTTGTATTAAGCTGTTCATGGGATATGCGATATGCTAATGCTCGGTTGAGCTACTTTTAATGAAATCATATACATAAGTAATTAGATAGGTACTAATATACGCTTTTTTTCCAACCATGCTCTGTAGTCAACAAAACTTGAAGCTCAAAGCGCGTAAACGAGTAAAAATATCCGTTTTTTACTCGGAAGAATAAATGATGCGAAAATCGTACAAGATAACAAATGATCAAAGTCACAGTATATAGAATTTTATCCACTACTTACCTAAATATGTTTACAGACCAGAGGAAATAGTATATATAAATGTTTTTAAGCGCATTTAAACGTTATCCCTTACCATTATATCAACATAAAACCTTGAACTAGCCTATGACTACGGTCACTGTCCAGCACGGTAGACGTCATTGCCACTCTATATAAAATGTTTAGGATTTGGGCAAATCAATTTTGTTCCCGGTATCGGATTATGAATAATTTCAAACGCAATGATTTGTTCGCGAAAAGTCGGAATACGCACGATTATCTCCGGTCACTTGGGTATTCAGACCTACACTTTTTTCTGTTTTCGAAAACGTATTCCTTTATACGGTTTGCGATCAACTTTTATGCGCGTATATACATAATAATATCGTCTTGTGTATAATGTGTATCTTATGATTATAATCGCAATGATTATATTAATAGTTAGGGCTCGAAGCATTTGAAATATTTTGTGAGCTTAGTTTTTTGTATACAATGATGTACAGTACGGGTATAGCGAATCAACGGTTGGACCACGATCATTATTGGTAGGTCCACAGATTTGTCGTATATACGTTGGTGGTCTTGGTCGTACGACGATTCCGATGAATGCTAAAAATATTAAGTATAAAATCATAGGCGCAACTAGGGAGGCTAGATGGGGCTAAGTCCCCCCAGTTTGCCAAATAGCCCTCCCCAGATTTTTTTATGTGACTTCAATTTATTTTGTCCTAATATAATTGATAACCTATAGGTGGAGATGCTCGTTGCTAAAAATTGTGCATTAAATTTAAATAATGATTTAGAATAAGACACCATCAAAGAAATTGTGAAGAAGAATACATTTCCAAACATATACAAGCTGTTTCAAGTAGCTCTAACTATACCGATAAGTTCGGCAACATGCGAGCGATCCTTCTCATGTATGAGACGTATTAAAAATTGGTTGAGAACATCAATGGAGGAAGATCGATTTTCAAATTTAGCCATTTTAAATATTGAGAGAGATATATCTAATAATATAAATAATAATGACATACTGGAAAAATATAATAAAATAAAAAACCGACGAATGTAGAATACTAATATAAGAATTATTATAACAATTAATTGTATTTATTTTTTGGTTATAACTAAATGGGTAATATAATATAACATTTCTAACGGAAGCAAAGAAATTTGTTTGGGGCTATAGCCCCCCCCCAGAATTTTTACCTTAGTTGCGCCTATGTATAAAATGTTATCGTTTTCATCCTTAGATTGTCTTGGATAAAATACAGGTGACAGTCGTAAATCAACGTGACCACGCGTGCATCTTTTCCTCAGTTGACATTTTGAAAATCGCATCGTTTAGGCACACGTTTTGTTCACGTATATGACCTATAGGAATTCGCATGACAGTAACATTATGTAATAAAGCGAACATCTTCCAAGAATCATCTCGCGCATTAATTTTCGCCCGGTGCGTTCCGGAACCGATTAATCAGCGTCCATAAAATACCATTTGTTTTGGGCTAAAAGTTTCAACGTGTCAGCGAGTTTGAGCGAGGTGTTTCGAACCGTAAAAAATGGTGACCTTTTTTTTTTATTTTAATCCACCCCGATTATAAAGGATTACGTTCAGAATTTTTATGTGAAGTTTTAATGAAACTCAAGAGATCTTCAGATTTCCCTAAGTCGAGTTTAAACGAACCGCCGATACGAAAGCGTTTGTATTATACATAATATATTATATGGATATGAATTTCGAGAAAAATAAAAATCTATCTGTTTATGTGTGTGTGTCGGATTGGTCGATGATTATTCTTTTTATTGTCATTCTTATTTTAATTTTTTTTTTTGAGATACAATTAACATAGTAGAGTTCACTTACAATTTAAATCTCTCTGTCTTTGATCTAGAATAATGAATCCTGGCGACGACGATTATAATAATATATTATGCAAGTATTAGATACAATATAGTGTACATAGTATACACACATAGATTTAATTATATTATTCACGAGTTGCGAGTGAAACAGAAAGAAGAAAACTACTAGAAACACTAAGATATATGGAATATAAGGAATATGCGACTTCCCGTACAAACGATGGTGTTATTCGTATTTGGTCCGGAGGCATGACACACAATTTCAATTATTGAGAATATAACTACATGATATTGTAACCAGTTTTCACGGCGTAACACTAGCATTATAAAAAGCTCCATGTTTATTAAAATATAAAACATTTTTTATATTTTTTTACAACGAATTCCTTTTCACTGTCCTAAAATTGATAGTGCCGAAGAGGTCCACGAATATCGTGTTTATTTCCATACCCGACAAATTGTAATAATATATGGTGTCTTGAAGGAAGAGGGATGCACACATAATTAAATAAATATCACTTGTTATATCGGGGCTAAACGATTTGTGTGGTGACCGTACTTGGAACATTTTAGCTAATTCGACGGATTCTCCTTCCCTACCACAGATGTGAATGTTAAAAAATGGAAAATCGAATGTCGATAGGATATATTGATTACCGGTCGAGAAACAGATTTGATAGATTTGCATCAGTTTCATGACAACCCCGAAAATCTCATTAAATATTATATACAAATACCGTAGTCGATTTATGTGAATACGATAATATTTAAAAATTAAACCATGTAAATATTTTGTGAGTACTCGGATGAAAAATATTTTTGAAATGGACTTAAAAAAAGTATGCATCGACACCAGAAATTACATGCCATAAACTAGTAAATATCTTTTCAAAGTCGATCTGCAGTATTGTACTGTGTAAACTTCGTATGTTTATTCTAAAAATTAGATTGAAAAAAAAACATCATATTACACATATCATAAACAATTACTTAGTCCAATTAGATATAAAAGAAAATACAGAAATAGCAAAGAGAATGATGGATTTAATTTATACACATTTGTAATTTTCTTTCCATTTTTTATTGCAGGACGATGTTTTTGAAAAGCAATATTATATTTTCAACAGTCGATTAAAAATGATATTTATGTAATTTGAAGTAATTTTACCAAATAATGCGTTTTCCAAAAAAATATAATATGTTATACTATTTTTCAATCCAATGAATTTTAAGTGTTGCTTATTTTTAAATATTTACATAATTCCTAATTTTTTCTGAAGCTCAATATTTTTCCGATAGTATCTAGGCATAAAAATCGAATATTGAAACCGTACCCAGTTAATTATTTAAGTACCTTGAGTACTTAACTTTCGTGGTGAACAATCATATTGATTTTGTAAACACGAGTAAATGTTTCTTAGAATTTAATTTGTACACATAATTGTTAATGTTAGAAGTATAAATGAAAACTCATTTAAAATATTAATTTATATTATTTATAAGATTTAATTTATATTATATTTTTGATCATTCTTTTCTATTTTTTTGACGTCATAATTTAGCATTGCAAGAACTATAACGTTAGTTATATGTATTATTTATGTATACATGTAATCGTGGACTGACCTCAGTTTTTGATTTTCGTCTGTGGATATTAGCAGAACGTATACTAATAACTAATCGGTCTGAATTTCCATGTTAACTCTATATTCATATGATTTGATGTATGACTACAATACGTATCAAAATAAGAACAGCAAAAATTTGTTTATAGAAGTAAATTGATTCTTTAAAAAAGAAAAGAATAGATAGGTTCTAATAAAAACGAATTTACAGCTGGCGCAATACACCTGAGCATTTAAAATGATTGTGAACAGATTTAGTCGTACATACAGATACAATGTATTATATTTAATATTATTGAAAAGAGTCATATACTTAAAATTGTAACTCATCTGATAAGTGATTATAACTGAAATTCCAAATTTAAAGAATATACCATGTAGGTTTACACCAATGTTAAACAGTAAACTTCAATTTATTTATTGATTTTGACACATTGCATATAAGTACATTGGAACTAACATCAACATATTTGCTATATTTTGTTCTAAGAACATTGCAAATCACATTCAGTTTTGATGTTTTGATGGCTTAAGCTTGTCAAAAAATGTAAATTTATATTAGGTATGTCAAAGTTATAACCGTGAATCTAGAAATAATCTATTGCGGAAATAGCCATTAATGATATATGTATATATAGCCATATATAGGTTTTTATGAACAACAATAATGAATAATATACAAACATATATTTTACAGTTTTTATTAGCCAATTCAGTTCATGATGGCTTTGAGTTTAAGAAGTTAACAGCTAAAATATACGCTTTGCAACTACTAGGTTAAGTTCAAATATTTCATTCTACCTTGAATTGAATAAATAATTATTTCCTAATTAAAATATAATATAATATTATAACTCGATGAAATGTACATGGCACATTGTTCATTGGCGTGATTAGAACAACGACATAGTTTCAAACAAAATTATCAACGCGTGTAAATAATTCCACTGAAAATGGGATTTAGTAACACATAATGGAATACCCATGGAAGTATGCCAACCAATTGTCAGCCCAGATTTTATAAAATAAAATATGAACTTCATATTGTTTATTAAAAACAGCAGCTGCAGTGACTATATATTTACCTTTTAAAGCTCTGAACATGACAGTGGGAAATCTTTTGTATTCAAAATAAGATTTTTTTTTATTGTGGTTGTTGATAATTTGTTTTATATGGATGTACACACAAAGCTAAAGAAATTTCACCAGAAATCAATGTTTACTATATTTATTATTAAAATATAAGAAATGAACAAAGAATGCTATCCCGATGCGTTTTTTTACCTAGAATCAAATAATATCTTATTGGAATCTTTAACTTCTATACAAGGTATTATATTAATATAACTTAGAAAACTATTGAACCTCTTAAGTTTAAAATAACTCTTAAATTTAGCACTTTTTTGAAAGAGTTTTTAAAGTTTAAACATAAAGTTTGATTTTGCCGAACGTTCGTGTTCCCATTCATATAAATTACTAAGAGTTTTTTCGCCTAAAATGGTATCTGCCTTTAAATTTATTAATACAACGAACAAACTTAGGGTGTTTTGGGTCAACATTGCAAAAATTACACACCGTTAAAAGTGATTAATATTAAAATGGATTCAATCAAAACGATAAACACAATAATTAATCGTAGCATAATATAAAGAGTATTACCGATGAATGATAAATTGTTATTGTTAACCTCTGCGTCAAAAGAGTGCATCAACACAATGGAAAATTAATGGTTGAGAAAATGATGAGAAATAAGTACGAGTAAGTGATGGGTAGTGGGACTGTGGGAGTATACTGCAAAGTACAGAGATTATTGTAAGTAAAAAATGTCTGCCCGCAGCGCAGTAACTATAATAGGTAATAATATAGTTGTTCGTATAACTAACGGTTCGTTTGTCGAGATTATAAATATAAATTATAATGCATCCTACGCGACCTGTGATGAGTGCGAAAACAACAATAAAACACTGTCCGGTCGTCTTCGCAGCGAATACAGTAGTAATGTATATGAACTTTTTGTAAAGACCTCTACCTATAACCACGATGTGTAAATAAACAATTTGTTTAAGCGATGTTTACGGTGTGCGATGTATGAAACAATAACGACTTCGCGAGGTTATTCGACATCGTATGTTTGTCATTTCAAACCATCAAAACACAGTGGTGTAGGGAATTTGCATTATTTGATTAGCATATTAAAAACAATATTGGGTCCATTGCGACTGTGAATTATAGAGAGAGTTATACCCACCTCCGATAGGGCATCCCGACTGCTCCGTTTGTTGTGTTAAGATATAACATAAATATACGTATAAAAACATTATTCGCGGTAAAAATAATAACATTTTGTTTATTTAACCGCTTGCGGACCGCGGAGTATATTATTATAGTGGTGTGATGGCATAATAATAATTATTATTAAAGTGATCTGGTAGTATATTTTTATCGAATTCATGGTACCTATTTATAAATTGTTATCATAATAATACAATTCACTGTTTTCCAGAATGTGCACAGGAAAATTGTTTTATTACAAGTAATATTGTACACATGTTTGTATACGCTATAATATGTATGCGTCGAAGCGTTGTTTAATTACATTTTCAGTAATGCTGTTATTCTAGTTGAAATTCCAAAATGCAAATCAATATTAAACACGGATTGTTTTGATTGATATACGCATTCCTAAAATGTCAAACAATAATATTAGGCTAGTATAATAGTACTAATAATATATAATAGTAGACAATAATATAATATTTATTTTCTGCAATACCTATCGCAGAAAACGTTTTGATTATTGATTTATTGGTACGCGATTGTTGTGGATTAATTCGAATGGTCGTCTAATAAATGCATATCTTACACACCGACCACACACATTTTTAATTTACTAGTCAAGTTGTTAATATAGTATTTTAATCTGGGTGAAGAATTGTATATTTCCTGTATTAAATCCAAGTTAATTGTTTTATTTGAAATTTTAATTCGATTATAAGCCCTGAAAACGATAACGGTTCGACCACCGTAGAAGATTCGTTTTGAATAAAACTTTTATTGAGTTTATTTTAATTGACAATTATTTATAAGTATCAGACGTTTTACGTAAGTAAACTATTTATTCGCGGGATTAAAATAAATGACAAACGCTCTAGTAACACACTATAAAATACCAGGCTCACATTAACCTGAAGTAATCTCATAAATATTTTTCGTCTACGCCATTTATCTAGTCAAAAAGGTTCAATTTGTTTTTCCGTGAAGATTATCCGAGTCCGCGTTGCATTTCCAATGGTTTTTTTTATTTAATTTAATTTTTTTTTTAATGGAATCCACAATCTTGGATACAATAAACAAATGTGATACAAGTTAGAATTATATACAAATAAATGATTAAAACCGCAATACTGCCTCTTATATTATTTATATAATACGTGAAAAATTTGAGAAAAGCAGCTACCCATTAGGAGGTAGTAATACTTTAATATGGCTATTTTTATTAGATGTCGTCAAGTCACGACACCGATTTTATTTTAACTGTCTGTGGGGAGAGGTACCGAGGACTGTAGGAAACATTGCCCAGATAAATCATTTTTCATAAGAGAAACTTTTCAAGAATATAATAATATATAGGCACCCATATCTAAGCAAATTGTGCGATTTCACGAACACCAACTGTTAGATAATTTCTCATAACAATATATACCATTACTACAATAATAAACATTATATTATGTACAGAAGATTTAAAAGTTTCGATAAAAATATCACGTAAAGTAACTATTTACTTTATTGTATTCTCAATCAATTTCGTAGCATGAACATATCGAATTTAAACAAAATCTAATTCTAATCGAATGATAATATTTTATAAACGTGTTATAGGTTATAGACTCCAGAGGTTCCTAACCAGGGTGCCACGAAATTTATTTGGGGTGCCGCGAAATTATTTGAAATATATTTTTATAAGAAAAAGCGATTTCATGAAAAATCTGTGAAGAATAAAACAGACTATAATATAAAAACCTATTGTGTTTCATATATTTTGTAGAAATATTAAATTCAGACTATTTTAATGTTCATACCGATTTGTTTGCTACCGCTTTGATGTGAAATACTTGTAACTTCATCTTATATTTATTTTTATAAATCACGGATCGACAATAGTAAGACCAAATAGTAGACAAAATTGGCAAAAAAGCTCTAAAAATATTATTGCAGTTTTTGACATCATATTTATGTGAACAAGGATTTTCCATTCTTGTAAACATAAAATCAAATAAACGAATGAAAATAGAGTTCATTGAAGAAGAAATGAGAGTATGTCTTTCAACTATTCGACCACAAATAAAAGATTTGTGTAAAGAAAAATAAGCCGAAGTATTAGTTCCATAAGTTCCTTAATTTTAAATTGATATTGTAAATCAAATAATAAACAAATAAATAATAATTAAAAATAAAAATATATACAATGTAATATGTGCATGTATAATATACATTGTATATAGCATTATAGTATATAGCTATATACACCTTACTACTTTTGTTTCTTTTATTTATACTTATGCACTGATTAATAAAACCGAAGTGGTCTATAGAATATATAGTATAGAGTATAGGGCCTAGGGTGCTCCGGATTTTAGAAAATGAATATGGATGCCGTGAGTCAAAAAAGGTTGGGAACCTCTGTTATAGACTGTTGTCATAATTCCCAACATCAAAAATAACTCGGAAAGAAGCATAAAAAACGTGAAATGAACGTTTATATAATATATAGTAACTGGTTAGCTGTTAAAAATAGTATTGGTACATCCATGCACACTGAGATTGAAAAAATACACGCACCGCACACCGGCTGTAGAAACATGTTTGGTGATAACAGCTGTTTTTTCGTATATGAGAATATTTTTATTGTTATAAGAACGGGATTATCTTAAATAGATCGATTATTGTTAGGAACTACGATGCTCTAGTATTTTTAATACGAATCTAGTATATGTACCGCCTATACGTTTTATGTATGATCACTTCGTACACGTTTTGAATAAAAAATTCCGTAGAGAATATTATGTTAAAAACATTTAGACCTAAACCGAAAAGAAGTATATCCGTGGTCCACTGATATTAAAGGTCTCGGTATCTTAGCATGCCAGACATGTTGTATCCTGGTTTTATTGTTTTACTTTTTATATAATATGTTAATTTGTGACTTCTCAAATAGTATCTAATTAATTTTGGTATAATGGTGTAATATTTGGTCAAACGATTAATATATTTATATTTTATTTTTAAAGTAAAATATCAAGTAAATATGATTGACTAAATAGTAAATTATATATTATTATATATAATTGAAAAATATGAGATTTTTTTACTAAAAATTTCCCACATGAACCACAAAGTATTGTAAATTATAGAAATATGAAATCGAGAGAGCAATAATTTTTTAATTATATACCTACAAAGTCTATATATAGCGTAATAATAATTATAATAATAATAATAATTGTATACTTATATTTATAGCTTTATAGTACAGCATAAACATGTGGAGTTAATTAAAACAAACAAAAAAAAAACGCAAAAGAAAATATTAAACCGAATAAAAAAATTATCATCGAGATTTTAAGTTTACAATATACTGCTCATCACGTGCAATAATAATCAGCGAATTATCAAAGAAAACATCCGTAAATCGTAGCCTCGAACGACACATTATAATAATATACTACATTTTATTTCAATGTATATACAATATGCATTTCGACAACTGTTGGAAAAGTGTGTTTAGTATATACATATCATATATATATATATATATATGGCCCATTCATGCTTTTTCGATTCGTCGTACACGGGGTTTTCAACGCGAACATACTTGAAATCTCTGTGAAGCACGAAACACGTTCGAGTGTTTATAAACTTATGGCAATAATGACATAACAAAAAGTTCAGCTATCTCTCACAACTCTCTCTCTTTCGTTGTGTATCTGCGTGCCGAGTGCATCTGATTGCGTGTTGGGTTACTCTAATGTAACACTTCTTAGTTTTTTATGCACGCACCAGCGCAGTTGACAAACAAAAATAGATGTTTTAATGAAATTTAAGTTTTGTTTTTTAATTTATTATTCGCACGAGAACACATTTTGTACCAAACATGTATATATATATATATATATATATATATATATATATATATACAGGTGCCCAAAGTTTCGAGATTGGAAACAAGACATATTATTATGTGAACTTTTGAACTTGTAGTTTTGTTTATTATTTAATCATACATTATATATATTCGTATTTATTGTTACTCGAGTATTGTATAGTTGTATGTTTCTTAGTCCTATCATGTTGACGCTCGAACGATTATCATTTAGTGTTTAATGTAATAAATGTAACATAATATAGGTGTATGTGTATAGTTATAGTTATAGATCGAGACTAACATAAATAGCCGGAAAAATATAATTTATTATCTTTTATGACTTTTATTTTCACAAAACAATTTAATTTAATAATCCTGCTATGTTAAATGTATGTTAAACGGTTCAGTTATTTGTACACACGTATAATATCATTCGAGAGGGACAAAACAGTTGGCAATTTCAGATAAGGATTTCACTATTCCTAAAGGGATTGATTTTTATGGATTTACCAGGTCTCATATATACGAAAAAAGGATACTCGTATAAGACAATATTATTAAACTTACTTATGTGTACCTTTAAAATTGGCTCAAGGATGAGTTCCATCCCCTCCCCATACGAATAAAATTTGAAAAGTTTTGATAATCGGGATAGGGGTAGAGTTTCAGAAACTACTATGCGTAAGAAAATTCGCCGGAAAATGTTCATGCAGTGTCGTCAGAGAAGTTATACATTAAAAGAGTTGTTTTTTTGAGTAAGAAGTATTCGCTACAGATACAAACATATAATATTTTATATAGAAAATACCATATCATTAACACACATATAATTATGCTATATTTTTTACCATACAATCAATGTAATGTTATAAGCTCCACGGTACGATACTATACGTCGTAAACATCTATGTATATAGACGTATTATCGTGTATTGTGGACGTAAAATGTAATTATATTATAATTACAATCTACATAAGTAAGGCGAGTATAATAATATATAGCTTGTTTAGTTAATGCCAAATAAATTATCTTAGACTTATAAAAAAATAATATTTAGGTAGGTTATTAATTTATATCCTAGCTCGTATGATAACTGCATGACAATCAAATGATATTGCGTTATTTTCGGATTACATGGATTATTATTCGAACTATATAGTATCCGCACTGCATCCAAAAAAATGAACATATTTTACCAATCTGATATATTTCTAAAGTAATATAAAATCACCAACAATAGGATTTAATTCCAGGCTTCATCACTCATCAGAGTTACGTCTAATTATTCAATAATATGGTATGGAGTGATTCATCCTGTAGGTTTTATTTATAAAATCGTCACTGGGTCGGACCATATGTGGGTCAGAAATAGTTGTGGTACAACGTAAACTCTATTACCGTATCACTGGTATGACCCTGTGAGGTGATTAATATTACTCTTATTTTACTGACCATTGAATTTTACATGATATATTTATAAAAATAATCATTTCTGTAACGTTACAATCATTTTATTTATATTTGTATCAAATGGCTTTGATGATAACCTGAAAATAATCGCAGAAGCAACCATAAGAAAGAGACTATACGCATGAGAGCGTCTTGTCGAGTCTATGTCAACTCCCATTGAAAATAAAGAATTGATATCGATCAAACTACTCGTTTCTATAAAAAAACATATTACGACATTAAACCGAAAAAATATTACAGAAATATTTTCTAGTAAATCTTGAAATAATGTTATTCTTTTAATTAAAAATTCCCTTTTATTAAAATAAAAGTAATTTGGCTAGAATATTATAATTTCATATGACGGTGAACAAATTTGATTTAAAGAAGATTAGGTTTTTGAAAAAAGTAAATTATTATCAATTGAGAATTAATTGCTTTAAACCAAAAAAACACTTTAACCTTTCGATCTCAAACACGGATAAGACTCCGATCAGCAAGCAACCCAATTATACGTAGCGTTTTGCAAGGGCTGCGATCGATATATTATAACTCAGTTGAGATGTTTGGCTTTTTATTATTCGATAAGCTGAAAATATTAAAGATAATTGCTTTTCATAGTTTCCGACGAGAATCTTCTGCAATGACCACGAAAGAGCTGAGTAGAACACGCAATCAATTTAAATTCAGCTCAACTACACGTCCAGTCGCGTGTAAAAGTTTTAAAACAACACTGCGCGAAATACAAACAATAATTGGAAATAGTGCTATGATTAATACACAAGTTGTTCTTAAAAAGTTCGAATAAACAATAAATATTAATAAACCAGACGTTCTTTAGGTACGCATTTCTGAATCATAAGCAAATAATCTATACACATTACGTTATGCCAACACTCGCAATAACGTTCGCAAGGTTACAAAATATATAGAATCTGCAATCGGTTGATAAATGGTATTTTGGAGAACAATAATAACATTAATAACATATACAATACTGTAGTTTTTAGCTCCCTATTGACGACCGGCGACGATATGCGCTTCCGAGTGGAACTGAAAATGATTAATTGGTGAACGGCAAACGACATCGTTGACGATTTGATCGCTTTGGACTCAGGAGTCGTTCAATTTTCATCAGTAAAATAATATTGTTCTAATCGTCTCTCGCATCAACTGCAGTGGTTTCCGTTCTTGCGCGGAATAATAATAAACTACCTATTGTGAGTATTGACCGAAATCGTTTATTATGCAATTATAGGACATTAAGACATGTTACTATAATAGTAATGATGGCCAAAAAGGTGTTTAACATTTCCCAGCAAAACCCCTCGTCTATGAATTAATAATACAAATCAAAAAGAAAAAGTACACGCACAAAACGCAAAAAAAACGTCATGTATTGAAATTCTAATATTACGAGTATTTTATTTAATATATTGTATTAAAAATAAATATCAGATATTTATAAAAAAAAATCGTATAAGTACAATTCTACAAAAAAAAAATAAAAAAAATGCCTTTCAAATATATTACGATTATACAAAAGTATATTTAAATACCATGGTATGTTTGTTTTTATACAAAAATGACTTGTCAGGTATAACAAAAAATATATGACTAAAAATAATAATTAATCCGAGAACGCCTGCGGGAATAATATGGTTTTTATCGCAAATGCGCCTAACGTTCGTGTATGAATAAAACACAATTGTTTTCATTCAGTCACTGCCATTCGCTTTCTAGTGGTAATAAAGCCGTGAGGTGGTGAATGTCATTGTAAAATGATAGCTGACTCGTGTACGTGCAGTATATGCATTGTATTAAAATAGCGTTTTGCGTTTCGGAATTCGGTTTAAACTTTAAACGGATACAGATGCTAACAATGCTAAAGTAAATATACAGCGTGAGTCTTAAACGCGTTTGTATTTTTAATTTGCATTTCGAGTCCGACACGAGTGAAAAGTTTATCTGCTGGGAGTTTTTTTTTACCTTATTTTTTAGATTCTCAACGGAGTTGAGATGGAAATGAGTTGCATGTACTCTTGCTTATGTCATTTGCAACATAGGTACGCATATGCACACGTGGTGCATATACTCGTAATATATTCTGGAGCACCGTTGGCATGTTTACATAGAATTTGCTCTTTAAATTGTTCGTTTGGTTAACAACGATTATTACAATAATAATAATAATAATTTACGCACGGACCTGGGGAGATAAGAATAATATAACAATATTACTTTAACGGTTTTTTAGCTATCCGTTGTCGTAACACTCAGCAAAGGCGAAAATCCCGTTCGACCATTAAACCGTTTTATCAGCACTTGCCTGGCGATCCCGAAATATTATAAAACACGTATATATTACTCTGCGGGGCACTAGATTCAGCCCTTCAGTGTTTTACAATATCTAACATTTTCAGATGGATTATTATTTATTATCAGCACATATATTTCGGGCGTTATGTAGCTCAGAATGCATTCATTTACATCAGTCGCATCGTGATGATAGATGACATTTTTTCCTTTATAGTACCATTTGTATGTATGAATATTATTTTCAATTGTAAATCTTTTGATTTCGATCGAGGTTAACCGCGAGCGTTGAAACTGGCGATTCTCGAGGTAGGGAGGAGGGGTGAACCGAAAAACGTTGAAAACTTGGAATCCAAATTCGCATTTCACTTCAACGTAGGTTTATAAATGATGACCAACGAGGACATTATTTATTGTTATGTTATTATTATGAAAAACGACCGTGTCACATTTTCCACCAACCAGCAACTAGCTCGTTGTTACGTCCATTATTGTGTGTGCATGTGTATGTCTGTGTTTACGTTACTGTTAAAGTGTTGAATCAGCTATAGTTTATGAAATAACTAAAACGTATATATATATATATATAATATTATAATTTATACTTAAACTGGTTATTTTATACATTCCCATTAGGTTAGGTTAATGTATCAAATTGTACAAAATATTTAAAATATCGTCATTTTTCTGTCCACCAAACGAGTAAATTATAAATCAGATAAGACTGGATGTCATATTGTTGTGGGTGACGGCAATACTCATGTACGTTTATCGTGTGATTATAAGATTATCGGTGGACGTGTACTATTATTAAAATTGTTAATAAAATTGCTGTTTTGAAGTTAACATGGGGATTGCAAGCCATGATCTTTCTATCTCTGTGTATCACATGCCCAATACTGGAATTTAGACATTTTCTATTTTCTATGTATTGATCAATAATTTAATGCGATAAGAATTTCGAAAATAGATTTGAATTATTTGTAAAGTCTTCTTTAGATCGACTTTGTCACATATTTTAAATTGTGTACTAAACATACCCAAAAATTAACTTTTGTTAATTTTTATGTTCTCAATTTGTTTAATTCTATTTTATGAAGATTTGGGGGATAAAATAAAAAAAAAGTGGGAAAGTCGATCTAAAGTAAACTTTATTATGGCTTGCAATCTATTATTCATTAATTTTACAGTTATACATGTTCACTATTATTTGGTTCATCTATTTCCACACTATTATTTTAAATATTAATATATATATATATAGGTTACAATGAATTCGAAAAAAAAGTTGTTTTTTAGTGTTAATAATCGTTTATTAAAACCTAATAGTGTTATCTTAATAAAAGAATATTATGTAATTTTAATGATAGACGTGAAAAAAAAAACTAAAAAAAAAAAAACTATGTGTTTGTAGAAAATAAGAGGTAATAAATAATGTAATTATAATTAATTCAGCTTAAAATAAATAAAATATTATTATTAATTTTTAACTTAAATGTATTCTATACTTTACTAGAAATCAAATTGAAATTGTATAGAATAACTAGATATTCTATTAAATAACTAGTTTAAGTATAATTTATAATTATAATTTCATACTTTAATTAACATTCTTAAGTAATCCATGAACTACCTAGTCATATTTCATTAAATAACGAAATAACATGATACACAAATCTAAAAGATCGGATTCAACATTTAACTTGAACTATTCATTCCGTACTCACTTACAAAACCTCCAGTCACATAACGATAATAATAGCAATGCAATAGTACAGATAGGTACACTGCCATGAAAAAATCCAATACGATGATCCGCAAACGTGGAGCTGCTTCGTTCGTGCGTAAGCATCACGTACAGGATGATTATTTTAAACGCAGAAAAATAACAGTACACTCGTTTCCTTGATTACTTTTTCATAATATTTGCAAACTCATTATTATCACAGGATAGGTTTTTATTTTTATTTTTTAACAATTCTTTAAATTTTTTTGGTTTTATTTTAATCGACAACGTTTGTGTTTAATATTTTACTACGAAAATGTGAAAAAACACCAAACCAATACCTAGTCGAATGTAATATTTCAAGTTTAGGAGATAAATATAGTGCGGTAAGCCGAATTAAGTGGCTACAGAGGTAACTCGGCCAAACGTTATTATAGTTTTATTACTATAATTATGTGATAGTAGCCGATCTAAACTACGGACGTAAATTATTGTAAATAATAGTAATTTAACAGGTTCGATGGTGAATTAAATTATCATACTAATTATGTCATACGACAATATAGTGATGGAAAACAAATTTAATTTTCCGAAAACAACTGCACCTCATTATAATATAATACATTGTTATAATCTATCGTGAGTAAACGCGCCCCCGTTTGACGTTGAAAAAATCCACCCAGCAATGACGTTGCGCGGCTGACGGATAAAACCCCTGGCGGACGGGATTATATTTATATAATTTTTTATAAGTCACACTATATATACATTTTATTTTTTATTTTATTTTTTAAATATATATATATATATATGGTACAGTGTCCTATTACATAATATGATAATATTGTGATACATAATATAGATTGCATTGTTGAGTATAATTGATATAATAAAGTACTAACAATTAAATTAGAAATACGAGTATACGTCATAATGAAATATATTATTCGCGTTACAACTGTTCTTTAATCGCTCCATGCATTCAGTTGTTATGTTATAAACCTTTTGGTCATTTTAGATGACGGTCCCGGGTCCAGTGCATGTATTGTAATATAAACATCATAGAATTATCTATATTTATGTAATATGCATATTATAATATCTTAAACACGGCCGAGCGGTTAACTGTACGAGACACCTTTGTGTGCAGAGTCTCTCTCCGGACCGAGATAATTTGGATAACACAATATATGTATTATAATTGCGCTTTAGTAAATTCCACGGAACTTAGGTACGAGGGGTTGGCTGACTGGCTGTCTGATAATGACTGCGTCGCGAGAGATCTATTGTTCTTGGACGTTTTAGTTGTCGTCGTCGGCGGTGATATTTTGTCTTCACAACACAATGGCGAACGGAAGTTCGATTCACATCCGCTATCGTGGAGTGAAGTGTACCTACGCAGTTGACGTCGTCGGCGCTGTCATCTTAATAATTGAAGTATTGTGGTCGAACAATACCCAATACCTAATATTATATACGTACATCGCGGAAAGCGAATCGTGGTTTGATTAAAAAAACAGGAGAATATTAAATTATGCTCCGGAATATTACAATATTTTACACGACAAAACATCGAGGATGAATTTTTATGCAAAACGTAGTCTTTTGAAAGATCGGTTTTTTTTTTTTTTTTAAGAAAAATATTTAGAAATACGTACAAATGCCGATAAATTATTGATTAAAATATAATACATAATAATTATGTATAATAATATAATAATTATTGTACACTCAGTGTAACACACAACTATTATTATTTGAGTGTGAGTTTACAATCAAAAAGAAAAAAAAAATCCATACTAGTTGAAAGATCATTGCATCAAAACAAAACAATCAAACCACACAGTCCTAGGAATAGGAGAGTTTTTCAAATAGTCCACGCGCCATCACGTACTTGTAATTCAGTGTGTCAGTTTTCAATTTTATTAAACAATTTAATCGTTTTCAGTGGGTGTGACATTATTTATTTACATACAATATGTACATTTGCATATATACATACGGGAGACATTTCTCGTTTTAATTAAAACGTCTAATTATATTCGAATATAAATACATTTATTATAACAACCCGGCGCTGTGGTATAATCATAGGGCCACGTATTTGATTTAAACGTTAAAATATGTAAAAACCGCAATATTTGACAAGCATATTTGGCTGCCGACATAACAGTACAATATTATGTACTTCTGTGTATAGCAAAAATACAATATTTGGTTTAATGCAACTGTTACATTGCACTTCTTATCCGTAAATTACACAACAAAGCACCCGATACTTTTTTATCATAATATTACGACAAAAATATTTATTTTTGTTTTTTTAATATTTAAGTGCTTTTATTTCCATGAACACAAGACAAAAATATTAAAATACAAATAAAAAAGGTCATTAATAAAGAGTGAAATATGCCGAAATATCACTTCATTTGAGACGGTATTAAAATGATATGAAATAATCACAGATGGTTAGTTTTTTTTATTTAAACATAAATTTTAATTTTGGTAACAATGGTACAATTACTTTTTGTCGTGCATATATAGTAGTATAATAAACCATCGCGAGTTTAATGCATACCGTGTACGTTTATATAACGGGCTATAAGAAAACATGTACTTGAAATTTGAATGCATTTTTAATTTGTAATTTTTTAAAAGTATTTTTTATTAAAAAACATTAATCTACACAAAATAAGTATGAATAAAATATAAAAAATGCATACATTTCAGTTTTCTTGTTGGAAAATATTGTTATCATTTTCCGGGCAGTCATTTTTTTTACCGGTCAAACAATTTCCGGTTAAATTCATTATTTCCTCTAATAACCGTTCATTAAAAATAATAAAAGCTCTGTCAAAAACATTCAATTACTGCTCTTTTCTTGAATAAATACATAAAATATAGCAGTAAAAAAATAACTAATATTCATTGATTTTATTCAATTATTTTAGTTTAATTAATTTTTAATGTTTATTTCATTGACTAAATATTTTTACTACTGTAAAATGTTTTTGTAATTAGACGTATTTTTAATTAACTTTTAGAAAAAAAAAACAATTCACCTAGTGGCTATAGTGTAGTGTATATACATTTTTCTGATATTTTTAAATTAAGAATTTACATCTAATGTAAAATTACTTTTATGTATCAGGTATTGTTTCTTTAAACATATTTTGATACAAATGAGAAAAATAAATAAATAATATGTTGAACGAACAAAAAAAAGCTACACGAATGATGGATATTCCATAGTTAAACAATCATATTACTTCCATCATGAACGATTGATATTAAAATAAAAATATTTAATTTCTGTAAGTAGCCAAGTAAATAAATCGATTTTAAATTCGTTCCTAACGTAATTGATACAAACTACGCAATTATTTTATGGGTACTTACCGCAGTGAGGATGTAAAAATTAATTTGTTTTGAAATTATTAAAATAATGTATCAGTGTACACAACTAAACCTCACTAAACTGAATTGGAGCTAATATAATATTTGTTAAAATTAACGGTAAATGTATTAAATATCATATTCACATCATGTTGCTTTTTTTGACTGTCTAGGACCAACACTTATTCGTAGCAACTATTAATATTAAATAATTTTATACTCATTCACTTTCTATTATAACATGTATAACATGTATTTAAGTATATTATTTACAAATAAACTTAAAAGTGTCCGTTATAACTATTGAAATTATAATATTTCAAATATTCGAAATATTGTTTGGATTAACTATGTTTGATTGATTTTTTTGTAACATGAAAAAAAAAATTACGATTTCTAATTCTACAAAAATCAGTAATTTCAATTATCGGTTTTAAATATATAATCTTTAATAATAATCCGCGTTCTTCATAGACTTTAATGCGTAATTAATTATGTTCATCGAGTGGGGGGTATAGGTACAAGTGATGTGACGTTTCACGCGATGGAAATAAAAATAATGAAATATTTAAAGTTCTATGAATAAATATTGTTCTTTATATTGTTAAGTTTTAAAATACAAAAAATAATATGTTGTATTAAAATCATAATTCAGAAGTATTTAATTAAAGCTTATAGATTAATTGCAGATTTAAACTGCATTATTCTAATTAAATTATATTATAGTTTGGATTTTTTTACTAAATAACTAGGTTGATGAAAGTACTTTTCTTTTAAATTTATAATAAAAATAATAATGAAAATAAATGTTTAGTAAAATAAGGAATAATATAAATTTATATATATATTATGATTTAATTTACATAGAGTAATTTTTTTTAATATCTTAAATAGTTAATTTTATGTCATCAACAATTAATATTATGTTTAGTGAAAGATATGAAAAAAGAAAATTCAAAAAGAACGGGTGGGCCTCGCTTTGCTGTACAGTTGGGAGTGGAGTGTACCTCATTTATAGGATAGGTCATTATTACAGTGGATTTGTTAAATTTGAATGCAACGATAGATATCATTGTATACGAATAACGATTCTGAACGGAGTTAATATGTTTGTCTAAAATGTTTATATTATAATATAGTATTTGATATTTAAATTGAATTATAATGCAATTTCGTAAAAATTTAAATTTCAAACAGTCATACAATTTTTCCTACAATTTTTTTTACATATTTTTGAAGGTAAGCTTATGGATAACCTAGTGTTAAAATTTTGAATCTAAAATATAAACAGAAAAAATTTTCTGAATTTTTAACTACAAAATAACTTGCAAATTATCGCGATTTTAACATATTTTATACAAATTTGAGCTTTATAGGCTTATAAAAAAAATTTGAGTGAAACCATCTCCGTTATTTTTTAGTTACAATAAGTGTAACTTATATTTAATCCTTTAATACATTTTCAAGCGTTTTCGGACAGCCAATTAAATTTTATGGGTGTTTAAAAAAAAAAAACTTATAAAAATCGAAAATTTAAATTGTCTATAAATAAGTTAAAATATGTCAAAATACTTTGAAAACTTAACCATGTGTATAGAACACCAATATAAAGATTTGGTGAAAATTTCAAGTTTTTGCGGTTTTTCGTTTTTGAGTTAGAGCATTTTAAAAAAATGTTTTTTGTAAAAACGTGAATTTGCATAAAATTTTCTGTTTTTTCGTAATTTTTTTATGGTTTTTTTAGATTTTTTCAAAAAGTATTAAAAAATTTGCATTTTTGACGTGCCCAAGTACCATCTACATTCACTTTCCTTTCAGAAAAGTTGCTGTTTAAGAAAATTGAAGCATTTTTACTGCAAAAAAAGTTGTCGTCAGACACAAAAAAAAAAACACACATCATTGTAAAACCAATAGATTCCATCACTCCGTTCAGAATCTAAAAAAATACATAACAGATCAAACTACGATACGATTATTGAGTTATAATTTATATCCGTTGAGACTTTCAAAATTTCATAAGAAAAACAATCACGATGTCGTTAATGTAAATATTAGAAAATGATTAATGACGAAAAAAAAAAAACGATGATTACGTTTTAAAAATAGTATTAACTCTTTTTCGTCTCGTGTGCAACATAAGCTGCCATTATAATCCGCAATGTTTAACAAAAGTTTTCCCAATCGAAAATATGTTGACTTAAATTAAGTAATAATATTTATTGATATTTAGTTTAAATTATATTTATTGATATTCATCACTTTATACAATCGTTGGACATGAACAACATAATATATTATATATTACACTGCCTATTTATTCAGGTTTAGTATTTGTTTAAACTTTCTTTCGATTAAATTTCGTATTTAAAGTTAAAGAAATTACTGTAAAATATTTTATTATGTCACAACAAGCAAAATAATTAAAATATTACAACTACCTAAACTATCTATATAAAAATAATATTTTTAAAGAATTATTAATTTTTTTAAGGCATTGTACTAACTGATTGTATTAAAAAGTTTTAAAAAGTTTAATTTAAATATTTTCAAAAGTATTCAAGTACATTCGTTTGTTTAAAGTTAATTTAAAATTCATATACATAAACTTCTATAAAGGGTTATGATGTGTTTAATAAAAATTTTTTTAAAATTAAATTTACGTTACCAATCAAACAAAAAATATTTACATATATTTTAAACTTATAATAATACCAACAATAATACACTTATAAAGATAAATAAATCGTTCGTTATAATATGTATGTGTGTGGGTGTGATAAACTATATAGTGATGACCGATGACTGATGATACATTATTGAAAGTTCACGAAAAATAAACAAAAAAATATTATTCGAATTCTGTTTGTGTAATATTTTTAAATGTGATTAATAGGAAAATCAATTTATATAACAGCCGGTAGAAACGATAAGTCAGATAATATTATTATTATGCGTGTGTACATCATTTTGGAATTGTATTGTTTTCTTTTTGTGTTATTTATCTAAAGTTTTAGTAAAATATTTAGATCATTTACCATGCTATTATATTACACTACCAAGGTAAACAAAACCGTACACAATAACAACATATACCTTTATACTGTATCCCTGCAGCAGTAACTCGCATTTAATAAGTACCCGAATAGCAAGCCGAATTAATTAAAAACGCTAAAACAATAATCTGTTTCATAGATGTGTACATACTAAGGTACTGCTATAAATGTACGATACATGCATTGTACGTGGGAATAGTGACTATACCCAATAATGATATGGGGTGAGGTTCTTATTGCTCTTTGTGCTAAGCCGAATAGAGTACTTTTATTTTCAGCGGACCTAGAACAACTTATATACAATCCAGCGAGGTTGTTTAAGGTACTCGCTTATCAGATTATTAATTTCCAATTGAGAGCAAAATAAATACTTGAGTTTGGAAAAAAACTTACAATGTAGAAGTATAAGCATTGCTTAGATTTCTCTACCTTTTTCGCTAACCAATATCTTACAACTTTGACCAATAAAATAACAATAACGCATAATATAATTTCTAATCTGTCGAATAGGAACAAAGTTATAAGAGTTATTATTTAGACAAATGTTTGAATAGTGTTAAGGGATCTAACAAATAGATAATTGTAAAGCAAATTTCTATATTTTTCAAATATAGTTAAGAATAGGTACCTACGTAAACTGTGGACAAATCGTAAATCTGAACTGAATCTTGATGGGGATAAACGAGCTAGAGATATTATTAAAGTAACGTAAAAAGAATAATCTTTTATAAAATTGTGATAGTTATCTACATTATATACCTGATGAATGATGATTGATAATATATATTATTATTCTGTTGATGGAGAAAAGAATTTTTTTCTTTCGTTGAAAAAACTAATTTTTAAATATTCAGTTTAAAGATAAATAAGTTCATATATATTCCATTACATTTGTCTTACAGATAGAAATTTAAAGAAGAAATATAATTGCAAAAGGAATTTAATTGGACAATGATATTTCTAAGACGTATGTTTTCATTTATATAGAAATGTTATTAATATATAAAGCATAGGGCTACTGGGTGGTAATGAAAACTTGAGAATTTTACTTTTTACTGCCCCCAAATGCATTAAAAGCTAATACTTATTAAACATTTAAATTGGAGTCGGTTAAAAAATTGAATAATCGATTTTCAGGCACATTATCAGCCCATATAAGAATAGCAGTAAAAATATGATTTAAAAGATTCGACTGTATTATTATTACAAACCAAAGCAGCATGTTTAGTAAAATGCACAGATTTTAAATAAAATATTTATGAAATACAGCCGACTGGTGCAAGATATTGAAATAAATTTTGTGATTCTTGTTCGTGGCGCGCGATTTATGTAAGATATGACAGAAAAGGGGCGAAAAGGAATATATAAACATATTTGTGCGGTTTAAAACGTATATATGTGTGTGCTGGCGCCGAGGCAGTGGCGTCGTGTGGGCTGATTCGCACACGGAAGATATGTGGTTTTGACACGATAAACTAGTATAGCTGCCGGTAGCATTATACATACGCTCGTGTAATATACTATGTCTATTGTATTTTCAAGTGAAAAAGGGAATGAAAGAGAAAACCCATCGACGGTGGCAAACAGGATGGCCGAATTCACCTAAAAGGCTATAACTCGCGACGCCTGTCTTAAAATATAAGAACAAATAATGCTTCTCGATGTTTAAACGGCAAGAGGCAACACCTAGACCGTATGTGTTGTTGAAGGTCCGGTAAAATATTTTATGCCAAAGTGTCAAATAAAAACCTCATGGAAATTGGTATACCCAAAGATGGACGACCCTAGGCCATTACTGAGACGTCCTAGTCGGATATGGGCGAACTAATTGTGGGGAGCGGGAGGCGATATGTGGCGTAGGTACACCGTACATCGTACAATAAACACTGTTTACATTAAAACTTAATTTTCTAGATCATTTACAGATAAATATAATTTTTTAGTAACTTTACCAAATAAGAATCAATTTTATGCTGAAATAAAATTTTTATCTTTTTTATTGCCCTCTATAAAACAAATCGTACGTTGTCGATTCAAAATTACTATTGATCGAATTACAAAAGGCTCATATAGTTTCAAAACGCGTAAGTAATGATATTTATGCCATTGTTTTCGAAACTTTTATCGCTCGATTTTGGTGATTTGGATTGAAAAATGATCATGGCATCTATTATATTTTTTTTATACTGGTTTTTGATCGAGAAGTTTTTTACATTACTGCATAATTTATGCGACAGAAATGCTGTTATTTTTCATTCTATGTTATAATATTATATGCCTCGAATAATTATGATAAATTTTATTTTGAGCTTATACTTTTGAAAAGTTTTAAAATAAAATGTTTGGGTGTCACTTAGGGTATATCAGTACATGCGTATCGTGGACCCACCAGTCTTGCTCTAAATTTTAATATAACTTTTCTTCTCCGCGCTGGGCAATCACCACCATCGAGTGAAGCCGTGAAGAATTCGATCGGAAGGGTATAGAGAGGGGGTAGTAAAAGCTGTCTATACTGAAAAGTACAATGATCATTATACGCGATGTCAATTATTGAATTTTTCTTTCACCTCGCGACCCAGTCTATTGTGTACACATAAGTACGGAAATTGTACACCAAAAATGGCTGACGACCTAAGGTTCTCATTCACCCCATCATCATCCTTGAATGCTCATCCTGGGAAATTCATTGGGCTCGGAGTATTTACTTCTTAATCCTGTTTTTCAAATGCCTCTCAAATACCAGTCCATTGAAATACCGGCACGCGCGTTATACGCATATTATATTACATAAATCATTGAAAATATATAAATTATACATCTGTATAGAGAAAACCGTGTAAAACTGTAAACGATCACTACGATGTGTACATGATGACGTTAGTTGAGAATCTTTTTGAAAGTATGGAATTTTTATTTTATCTGTGAAACACTCGCAACCGTTCGTTACTTGTTGTTACTCGATAATGCATTTTTAAAATATGATGATATTCATGTTGTATATTATGTATAAAAAATGGCTTCAATTAATTCCTGAAACCGTTAATAATAGACAACTTCTTAAGGAAGAACACGATACTTTTTGTTTTAAAAAAAATGTATTTGTAAATATTTAGTAATATATTGTAATATAATATACATTATAGTAACATAGGTTAAGTTTATAATGTGTTACTATAGTGTCTGACTTAAAAACAATATGATCGAAATTTGATCGGAAAAGAAAAACAATTATTTTGCTTCCATATATATAGGTACAAGGTACAAGGTACCGTATAATGTTGTGCACCCGTGAGAAATCGGGAATAAAATCCCATGATGGTTGCACAGGTCTGGTTGATTGGTAACTCAGTTTATTCGTCATAATGGTCCACAATCACTGAATCACATAATGATTTAGACGGTATATTCAATAATTTTTTTTGCTTTTTTCTTTCCTTTCGTGTATTGGATAAACGTTGTTGAATCAAAAATATGCCTTTATGAATAGGTAATTAATTGTTATTCAATACACTTATATATAAAGTTAAAAAATTCATTTAACGGCGCGCGTATAGCAAATCGATGGAAAGCAGAGTATTAATTTTATGAACGACTTTTTCAAGTTTTAAAAATGTTTTAAAAAAAAGAAAACCATCTCCACTATGTGAATTTTTGAATCCAATGCCTGTTATGTTTAAATCAAGACTACAATATTATCTTATTACCAAGTGATATTAATAATCATATCTCTTATGCTTCAAATATTTTTTTATAATATACTGAGACGCCTCGTATTGTACATTTGGAATTCAAAGAAAATATTTCTTAGAAAACGTGTATATAAATCACTTCAATCCCAAAAAACTAAACTTTTTTTTGTTATTATATGACCTATGGTCCATTAAGATTTTTTTTTTTTTAGTTTCATAGTTTAACAGTAGAAGTGTACAAAGTGCACAGAAAGTACCATAAGTCCACAAAGTCCACTAGAATTGTGTTTAGTAAAAAATACATTTTATATACTAAAAATTCCAAATAGTTAAGAAATATATTAGATAATCATTAAGTTGACTTTTCTAAAATCTAGCGAAGTCCAAAGCTTCCTCGGTATAGGTATCCCAAAATCTAATACCATATTGAAATATCGGTGATGATCCATTCGGACACAATATCATATAAATGTTTTTCCAAAATGACACGAGTTTCAGTTTACAGCAAGCACGTACTTATATTTCTGGGTGAAAAAAAGGAATCTGTTGGTTTGTTTGCAACCATTGCGAAAAGCAGCGCTTAACGGAATTCATTAAAAACATGTTTATTGTTCCGATCCAGGGGTAAATTGTTAGAAATGATCTCCCCTAATGACCGCGTTTATCGAGTTATAAAATTACATAATAATGCATACTCCCTGCACACCCAAATACACCGGAATAAACCATAACCACAAGAGCTTGCGGAGATGACGTGTACTCGACTAGGCCAATCCGAGACGCTGACGGGTAGCCCTTCTTTCCTCAGTCCTCACCCTGACTGCAAGGACTCGTGTGCTATTTCCCCGACCTAAAATTAACGAGCAGCAGACATTTTTGCACATCACCTAACGGCCGTCAATGGGCGGGCGGTGAACAATATTTTAATACGTATTTCCGTTCATGTGTCCAAAAGGTCGAAACGCGAGTCTTTTTGAAATTCAGAATAACTAGACATATCTCTAGTCACCCCTACTCGACCAGTGGTTTTCTCTTTTAGTCATCGGGTCCCATGTGGCCAGTTTTGAGTGGATAAGATGTTCAGTGGCTATAGAATTATAGTGATCTGCGATGAGTATTATTTCTAAGGCATTTTTTTTTGGTTTTTTTTTCTTATAAGTTGTAACCATAAAAGATTATCGTATATTCGTATATATATATATAAATAGTTGTACAATAAACCACAAGGTAATTATTTATAAAAATTAAAACATTCTTTTATACTTTGAAACTTTAACATAAATTATAACAACTAAAATAACTACAAAATTTGATAAAACGTTTTGTAAAATAAAAGTTATAAGTATTCTATAATTGCAAGAACGGTTAATTTATTTGTTATTATTATTGAAAAAGGTTTTTTTCTCGTAGCGGTACCATGCTCTACCACCATATTTTCTGCCAATATTTATAATAAGGGAACAGAACTTTTTATCGTGTTTTCGGTCGGTGTACAAACTACGAACAATTTCGAATTCTAAAGTGTTGTTCAAATGTCGTCGAAAAAGTTCATTGATTTATCAAAATAAACTTATATAAACCGCTTGCTCTAAGCTATTTATGTTATTTATAAAAAAAAATTTCCGCCTTAAATATACTTAGTTCCAGATTTTTTTTTTTAATTACTACCTACCACGTTATCATAAAAAGTAATTCGATAGCTCTTATTTTTGCATAAATTAAAACTAACGATTAAGTTCCACATTTCGAGTAGCTGCAGTTATATCTAACGGTGAAAAATCATGTTTCATATATTAATATATTAGAATAAAATTGTCATGATGAAGACGAACTATTACCATTGTATACATTGTGTGCCAAACCGATGGGATATCATCAATAAAACACTACGCTTATGCGATAACGCCGAGAATGAATAATTTATCACTTGATCCTTGGAACTTTATTTCCACGGCTCCTGGACACTTCCAAAATCAATGATAAAATAACAAATGACTGTTATAATTAGGCGATCATCGGTGTTTGTTATCCACGGATATGATAGAAATACATATATTCAACTATCATTATTTTGAAATATAACATGTTGACCGAATAATAAATGACTATAGTGGAAACATATCGTATATCATTATAATATTACACGACAACGGAGAATGATCAATTTCCGAAGACCTACAACACGTACATCCAAGGACGTGCTCGGGATTGCAAGGAGATTATAATTAATGTTATAATTAATTATAATTATTATAAACATTTTACGGACGATGTAGGAAAAATAATTTTATTAACCGACAATCATACTATAATACCCATTGATCTCGGAAGTTTTTAGTGATACACTTAAGAAAACTTCATAACTTATAAATTATAATAATAACAATTAACAAGTAATAATAAGCACAAATGATTTAAACACTCACGAAGAAAGCAGTCGACATGAGAAGTATTGTGGTTTTCCGAATGAACAGTTTCCTTTTCATATCTAGATTGTATAGTGAATGCAGTAAGTTAGGCATATATAGAGTAGCTTTCGCATTTAATTCTCATGCCAGTTTCCTGAAAAATGATAAATGTCCGAGTAAAATAAGAATCGTATATAAAAACATTTTAAAATCGTAATATTTATAGATTTTACTAATCATTTTTATTTTTGGATTTGACAGTTAATATAAACACTGAGAAACAAAATGTGTGTGGTTTTATATTGCAAAAAATAAATGTTTACATTTATCGGATTAATAAGAACAACTCGTATGCTATTGATCAATGTAGAACAAAATAGAGATACCCTGTTTACTACAACATTTTTATTCACTTTTGTTGAAAAAATGACAAAACCTTATAGACGTATACATAATTTGTTATAATGTTTTGGAATTTTAAAGCACTCCAAAATCTTCATATTGCCACTGCATGACGATTTAAAATTCGATAAACATATAAAGTATAATACGTATGAAAATACATGTTTGCGATTGAAGTAGTTTTTGAAAATATTTTCTCAAAACACTTAGAAAATCATCACGTAACATGTATAAGCTAATTTATAATGTTCTATTATAATATTTAGAAAATAATTCCTTCAGAAACTTGAAGCATCGTCCATTTATTTTGTTTTAATATACCGAGAAATGTAAGATGTTGATAATGTTATTACCTAATTCATTATGTTAACGCATTATTAAATAGGAGTTCAAATATTAATTGGTTTTCTCTGCAAGCTGAAATAAGCAATTTCCAATTTATACAATGTTATTCGCATTTGTAGTTTGTGTTTTTAGAATAAATTTAAAAATGGTTTACGAGCGCTTGAAAAACGTCAAATAAAGTAAAAACACTGCTTTCAACACTAAACTACGTACATTTAGAATTCTACCCAGAATTATTTTTCATACACGCGATGATTTATTATTGGCTTGCGCTAAAGTAAGCGGACCGAAACGATTGTAACGATTAGTGTCTGCGCATAATTGCACATTTACTGTATACATTCATAATATAATTTATACATTTTTTTTTTATTCTATTCATCGGTCAACTTTGTTAGTTTGGTCAAACATACATTTTGAAAAATAACAAAAATATATACACATACAAACGTCATATACACACTGACCTTTCAACTTAACACATCATCCAAGACTGTACAAAGTACCAGGATATAAATAAAAAACCTAGAAATACCACCGAAAATGGAAGAAGCCCTCAATGAAAATAATGGAACCAAAATCATTAAATTCTTAAATAAAATACAACTTGTTAATTCATTTTAACAATGTTAAACACATATGTAACTATCAACTTATTGTCACAACATAATTTGTTATTTGTTATCCTTTTTCTTTTTTTTTGTTCTATCTCTTTTATATTTAATGTACGTTAGGCATAGGCGCAACTAGAGCTTTTATTTTAGGGGGGCTAAAAATATCAAGACCACCCAGACCCGCGGGAGCTACGCCCCCACACCACCTATTCCCTCACAATACACATTAATGATACATACACACAAATTCAACTCAATAATATTAATAAAATTTTTCTGTCTTTAGTACAATACACATCTAAAATATCTTCATCATTTAACGAGTTAACAACATCTCTCTGGATATTCAATACTGCTAAATTTGTGAAACGGTCTTGTAGCAATGTAGCATAATGGTTCGTAACCAATTTTTGATACGCCTCATAGAAGAAAATGATCATTTGCAAGTTTCTGAGCTTATGGTAATACTTATTACTACTTGTAGCAACTAATAAAGATATGGATAAACATGTTTTTCGAT
>JAIPRK010001564.1:0-55174 GCA_025469195.1 Chaitophorus viminalis
TGAGTTTTATGCGTTACGGTGACGGGGCACGCGCTAACGATAATAATAAAAAAAATGTAATATTAAAAAGGGATGAAATGCACACATCCAACGGCACACACGAACGACACACACACACGAACGCCATTACATGAACGACATACAAAAAAAGGGAACGACCGTATCATGTACGATGTGCGTAAAGGGTGGTGACGGGGGAGATAACACAAGCAGTACTACCACAACAGTCGTTGTGATTATAGACTGTTTGATCACACTGGTGTGTTAGCCGGCGGTTGACAACTGTATCCAACAATATGTTTATACTCAGAGGTCTCCAATCTTATTTTTGATCATAGAGAATATTATATCATGTATTTTATGTATATATGTTACCTATGAGTATTATGAGTATTAAGTCTAGAATTTCTTAGTCAGTTATAACCAATATATTATTGTCACTTATTATATAGGTACGATTCTATTGTCTAAAGAAATTCAATGCTTTCAACATTAAAAATATTATGTTTTACCAAAATTTTTTTTTTTGATAAAATGTGTAACATATATTATGTATGATTGTTTTATGATTTCATTGAATAATTTCAAGGCACCTTCAATTATTGAAGTTTGAGGCACCTTGGTGGGGAACTTTTGGTCTATCTTGGAGGTTCCCAAACTTTTTATGATACGAACCATTTTAGAATTTTTTCAAATTTTAGAGATTCATATTAATATTAAAGATCACGGTTTTTTTCTTTTGTCTCGTAAACCAGTATTTGTTAGCTGCTATGAACTTGTTGAATTCAATAATAATGATTTACAATAAAATTGAATTCGATCAACGAAAAAAAAATAAAAAATATAAAAAAAAAATTACATCATTTTCATGGATAAACTATAGAATTTTCAAAAAAAAAAAAATATATTATTTAAAAATATAATCACGACCCACAGTTTGGGAACCTATGGTCTAACTACTATATTGTAATATATACGACTAATGGTATTTTAATATGACAGGTACCCATAATAATAATATTCACGCGGTAAAATCGTACATATACGAGTAGGTATTATTGCTTAGAAATGTACACTATAATATAGTTATTGCGATGTTAAAACTTGAACTTTGGATCCTCACAAGGTCAAAGGAGTGGTGCTTTGTTTGTGAAAACAATACACGTTGGACAATACGGTTTGTGTCTTGCGGGGTACGGTATAAAATATCTTCGCACCTTAAGAATTAAGGTCTGGCACGCGGATAATGCGAAGACCGCTCAATGTTTCGTATAACTTTGTCGTCGTCAGTTTCCCAGCAGCGGGTTGATGCGTATATCACGACGTGGTATACGACACCACAGTGGGTTTTCAACGGTGGCGTTTTATTTTTCCGAAATTATTTCCAGCTGAGAAATGATAATATAATAACACTACTGTTCTCTTTGCCATCGGCCAGATAATAATATAATCACCGCGGTCGTGTGTCTGTGTGTGTTGAACCTTTTGTTACACACGAGATTACTACACGTGTAGAGCGGACGTACGAGTGCGTATAAAAGGCACATGTCAAGAAAGATATTGTATAGGTTATTTATTGTAAAACACAATATCGAGAAACTGTTAGAACGTGGATATTTCAATCGTATCTCCTCAACGCATATTATTGAAACACCGGGAATGCATAATACATCACAATACATAATGTGGTACATGAAAACGATGATAACAGTACAATATATAGTGTTCTGGCGCAAAGATCGTTTCTCGCAGCGTTAAGATCGATCAAACATACTGAAGCTTATTTTTTAATTTTTGTTGCGACAAGTTTAAAGGCACACATGAGTGCGTTTCTGCAGTGATGAAATCGAAGGAACCGAAGATTATAGTATGCACTATTTTATAATTATAATGAAAATCGACCGCGACCGACGGCGACAGTACAGCTTGTTCATATTATATTATATAGTTTATACAGTAAGTCAATAACAGTGAAGTTTTAAACGCCAGCTGACGAAAAAATCAAGCACAGAGAAGCAGCTGTTGCCTAAGTGTGCATCGTCACTGATTGCTATCTGATAATAAATTACAATTTTTTCCGGTGTTATTTTTTTTTATCAAAAAAAAAAACAAGGTCATCAGATTTATCAAGGGAACTACAAGATAACCAGTTAAGTTCCAGAAGCAATTCAGTGAGTCGAAAAAGTTTGCGAACCATGAAGTCAGGGTTTTTTGACCGTTGGAAAAATAATACCCACCAGTAATTAATGATGTAGATATTCGGTTTTATATTACATTTAAATTTCCATTTTTTTTTCAACTTCAAATTTCACATTTTATTGTAAAGTGATTTTATTTTATTATTTTTATTTTCATCAGATTACGTATACCAATAACAAGCTTCTCGATGCATGAAATTCATATAAACTCTGCACTTACGACGTTCACGATTTTTGCATTTTGCCAATAGTGTGACGGCCTAAGGCCTATGTGAGAGCTTCAGGCGTGGCCTTTTTCTCTCTGTGTGTGGTTTGATTGGTTTGTTAGGTTCTGTGGATTATTGGTATGTTTATTATTTTAGGGTTAGTGAGTGCTTTTCTGCTATTTCTTGGAGATGGGGATAGGTTGGAGTAGAGGTCCCTATTTCACGTGTACACGTTTTCACGTATTCACGTGAAATTAAAGTTCGAAATTATTAAACCGTATATTTAAAAAATCCGTGAACACGTATAATTAATTAACGCATATACGTATTCACGTGTTTTAAGGTTTTATTACTTAATTTTTTATTGTTACGTATAATAATTAAATTTATTACAGGTTCAAGGAAAAATTATTTTGGTAATATTATACAATAATTAATTATGATAAATATAACAAAAACAATATATTTTAACAATGGCAAAATTTTAATAAATACAAAAAACTAAATTAATAATATGACTCATTATTCATTATAAGCACGAAATAATATAAATAATAATAAAAATACTTAAATTTATCACAAGTTTGAGGAATAATTATTTTATTAATGTTATACATTAATTAATTATAATAAATATAACAAAAATAAAAATTTTTAACAAAGGCACAATTTTAATAAATACAAGAAACTAAATAAATAATATGAATCATTAAGCATGAAATAAAATAAATAATAATAAGAATACTATGGTATTAAATGTCTGTTTTGATATAAGAAAATCAGCAAATTGACATTTTTTGTCAATAACGATGTTCTTTTAGAAGTCACCACATTCCCAGCAGTTGAAAAACATCGCTCGGAATTTACCGATGTGGCTGGAATTGATAAATATTTTTTGGCCAATATTGAAATTGTTGGATATTTTTCTTCTCTGGATTTCCACTAATCAAATGGATTTAAATCAAACTTTAACTGAGGCTCAGCTAAATAATTTTGAAATTCAGTCATCATATCGTTAGCTTCAGAAATATCATCACCGTAGAGGAACCGAAGCGACCTTTTTTCAAGTGATACTTCATGTTGTGTATTTACAATATTTACATCATGTACATTTATATTGTTTAATAAATTGATAACGGATGTTCGAATGCTTTCTCGTGCAATTATGGGTTCATGGTCCAAATTTTTATACCATGGATCTAAAAATGACGCGATCTGTCGTACAGAAACTACGTCTTCAAAATTCAATTTAAGTTTAAAACGTTCATTAATTTCAAAAATAATTGTTTGTTTAAAATGGGTTATACTTTGGTCGTCATAATCATGTAGTTTCAAATGGTTAAACAATAATTTTTTAAGCAATGGTCTAACCATTGAAGTAGGTGTATGTTTTTCTCCACATAAAAGTGTTGTAATAACCTGAAATGGCTTAAGAAGAGAAACAGGAACTTCTATTTTTAACCATTGTTGCTCTGAAATTTCTAATTTTTGGGCTATTTGTGCGGAAGTTATCATTCAATCACCAATCACATTAATAATTGGGCACCTATTTTTAAAAATACGTTCAGGCATTAGATAGATTGAATTATATCGTGTTTTGCAACATTGAAATAAAGACTGTTCAGGCATACCTAATTGTTTTTGTTTATTTAATAATGATTGTTTTGCCAAATTTGAATGTTTAAAATGACCTACTAAACTACTGCTTAGCTTAATTGTTTCGGAAATAGAATCCTTTTTTAGTGCTTTATGTATACAAAGTTGTAAGCTATGAGCTGCACATATCACATCTGAAATGTTGGCATTTATTGTACAAGAAATTAATTGAACAGCGTTTACTACATTTTTAGCATTATCTGTAATAACAGTCGTGACTTTATCATTAATATCCCATTTGAAGAATACATTTTCTAATTTTTCAGAGATATTTAAAGCTGTATGTCGTTTTTCCATTTCTTCAGTAGCTAATTTAAATGACATCGGAGACCAATTATTATTTAATACATGTGCAGTAATGGTTATATAAGAATGTTGGGCCAATGAAGACAACCAGTCTGTTGTGCATACAACACTTTGAACAGCATTTAAATTATCTTGTATTTTATTTTCAACAGTTGATTTAAAAAAATGTAGTCTTTTTTTTAATGCTTCCTCTTTCAAAATTTTATAATTTGGTTCTACGACAGCCATAAATTGACAGAATCCAGAACTTGAACAAAATGACAGATTAATTGGTTCAGAGAGATAAGCTTAGCCAATGCTTTATGAATCGATTCTGTTCTTTCGGAATCACATATACGATTAGTTTCAAATGTTTCATTAGTAGGTGCCAAAAAACGGCAATGTTTTCTAGGTATTACATTATTTTAAGTTGTAGATTATGTAACATTATCATTAGCACTTGACGTTGAAGATTCCCTGTTCGCTAATAAAACTATGTCTTGAGAAGAGTTAATTGCTTCGAGATTATTGGATGAATTTAACCTATAAATACGTGTCGTTCAAATAAGTTGAAAATATAAAACTAGTGTAGTAAAAAAATTTTTTTTTTCAAATTTGGCTGTCCGAAAACTTTTGAAAATTTAATACAATGTTTATTATAAGTTATACTTATCGTAACTAAAAAATATCGGAGATCGTTAAACTCAATTTTTTTTTTATAAGCCCATAAATTTAAAATTTGTATAAAATATGTTAAAATCGCGGCGATTTGCAAGTTATTTTGTAGATAAAAATTTATAAAATTTATTCTGTTTATACTTAAGGTTCAAAATTTTAACACTGGGTTACCCAATGATACCTATCATTGCATTCAAATTTATTCAGATTATATGTTGGTCTACAATAGGTAATAGGTATTTTGTATAATATATTATGTTATATTTAAATTGAAATATAATCTAATATTTGATTTTAAAACGCTTATAAAAATAATTAGGCCCATGGATTTGAATAATTTTGAAATGACAGTAAAAACAACCAATGTGGAATCTTCAATTAAATTTTCAAATATTTTGCCTCTATGTTGCTAAAAAATCAGTATAATATTTTGAAATAAATATGAATTAAAAAAAAATGCCAATATTAAGAACTGCTAAAAATTTTGAGTTTCTACAACTTATACTTTTTGAATAATAACAAATACTTAAATGTAGAAACATAAAATTTAATATATTACACGAGTCAATGGGAGAGGTCCGGACCCCATATAAATTTGGAATTTATAGGCATAAAAAAAAAATTAGTGTAGATTGATTTTTAATTTATTTTAGTTGCAATAATAATAATTTATAGTTAACTTTGTATTATATTTTCAAGAGTTTTCGGATAGCCAAATATTTTTGTCGGTGTTTCAAAAAAAAAACTTAGAAAAATCGAACATTTAAACTGTTTATAAATAAGTCAAAACATTTCAAAAGACTTTGAAAACGTTACCATGTATAAAAAATGCTATTTTCAATGTTTGGGAAAAATTTCAAGTATATGCGGTTTTTAGTTTTAGAGTTAGAGCATTTAAGGAGTTTGTCAAAACGTGGTTTTGCGTAAAATTTCCCCGTTTCTTCGTAATTTTTTTATCATGTTTTTCGACGCTTTTAAAAAGTATTGAAAAAGTTTGATTTTTGACACGCCTAAGTACCAGTATGAGTTCAGTTCCTTTCAGAAAAGTTGCTGTTTAAGATAATCGAAGCATTTTTACTGCCAAAAGAGGTATCGCCAGGCATAAAAAAAAAAATTAAAAAATAACACACATCATTGTAAAACTAATAGATTCCATCACTCCATTTAAAATCTAAAATAAACACTAAAATACTGAAATATTTCACAATTTTGAATTTCATGACAATTTTAAACACTAATTACAAATAATTGACTTGCGGATAATCGACGCTCTACTGAGTCTACCGTATTACTAAATACATACCTGGACCGGGATGTCGTCGATTTCTCTTGTTGCTTGATACTATGTTTTAATTTTAAGTGTCTTATTAAAGACCCTGTTGTTCCACCAATACAAGAATATTCGTTGTTTTCCTCTTCATCACACAATTCAAAAAATGCTTTATCTCCTTTTTGTTTAGCATAATCCAACCCAACTTCGTTTTTTACCCATTATTTATTCGTAAAAATTTAAAAGTTATGTTTGAAGAATATTCTTTGAATGGAAATAATCTCAACTGTGCTTATACTTGGTAAAATTATTACTGTTGCTAATCGAATTTATTAATTATTGATAAAATTAATGACACATTTTATCAAGAGTTATAAACCGGTATACGATAGTACAAATTTTATTTTACTTAATATTAGTAAGTATAGGTATCCAACTTAAACAAAAGTAAATGACAATCAGTAAATTCAATCGACAATCACTGTACATAGAAACCAGTCACTCTATATCCGCATAGCTATACGGCGCGGTGTATTCGTGAATACGTGAATAACACTAATTCACGTGAACATGGACAGTAAATTCACGTGAATTTAATATACGTGATTTTACAATTTCCATTCACGTGTACACGGACTCCCTGTTCACGTACATATTAATTCACGTTTTCTAACGAGAATTCTAGGTTGAAGTATCGAGTTTGTAATAAAGGGTTATTGATGCTTTTCTTGAGTTTTCTCTGATGGTATTTATTTTTGCGGGTTTTAGCAGTGTGTTGTTGCTGACAAAATAGGGGGAGCCAGTTGCAATGCGTATTGCTACATTTTGTACTGCTTCCAATTTCCTCCAGTTAATTTCTGAGATGTAAGGACCCCAAGCTTTTGCCGCATATAGAAGTATTGGACGAATATATAGAGATGATCCTGAGTTTAGTGAACAATGGAATTGGGTTTTTGCTGTTGATGACTGGGTAAAGTTGTGCTCTTGATCTTTTGGCCATGGTGAATATGTTTTTTATGTTTTCGTTGAATTTTAGATTACGATCGAGTGTGACTCCAAAGTATTTTGCTGCTGGAGCCCAGTGGCAAGTAGTTAATGGTGAGTTTATTGGGTTTAACTAGTTTGGGACCAAAGGTCGTTGCGACGCATTTGGAGGGATTTAGTTTGAGTCTCCATTTTGACATCCATTTATGAGAAAAATCAATTTGGCGTTGTACTAGTTTAGCAGCATATATGTTGTTTTTATGTGTCGCTTAGAACATTGTGTCATCTGCGAATAACGCGGTGAGTACTTTTTCAGAAGACAGTAGGTCGTTTATGTAGAATATATATATATATATAAAAGTGTTGAAATACAGGAACCTTGGGGAACGCCAGTTTGGATTGGTCTGATTGAGGATATAGAGTTTGTTATTTTGATTTTGAAGTTGCGATTTGATAAAAATGATTGTATGATTTTGACTATCGGAATTGGAGTGTCTGTGAGGGTGGCAAGTTTGTGGATTAGGGCGTCTTGCCAGACTCTATCGAAAGCATTTTCCATATCAAGAAATATTGCAGTTGCTTGATGGTGTTGATATTCGGATGCAGTGAGGTTGTTTATTAATTCTGTAATTTGAAGAGTTGTTGAATGATTATGACGAAAAACGAAATGATCTGTTCTTATGTGGATGAATGGAGATAGTTTGTGTAGAATAATTTTTTTGAAGATTTGAGAAAATGATGAGAGAAGAGAAATAGGCCTGTAATTTTGTGGGACACTGAGGTCATTTTCGGGTTTACGGATCATGACAATACAGGCTGTTTTCCAACTAGAAGGGAAGTAACGATTCTTAAGCAGGCTGTGAAGATTTGGTTTAATTTAAGAATAGCTTTATCTAGTAGATTTTTTATTGTGGTGTAAGTAATTTTATCGTATTCTAGAGTTTTGCCCGAAGGAAGTTTATTGGTAATATCTGCAATTTCTTTGGGTGATGTGAAGAGTGTGGATTTAATTTTTGAGTTGTTTAGATTATCGGTAGTGTGTTTTATTTCTGCAATATTTTCTCCGGGATTGTTTTTAAATTGTTCTGTCATAGTTTCAGCAAAGAGTTCGGCTTTTGTTGAGTTATCGAAGATTTTTGTGCCGTCCTGGTTTCTGAGTGGTGTGTTTGGGACTGCTGATTTTAAGAGTTTGCGATTCAGTTTGTTGATTGATTTGTCATTAAAATTGAGGTTCAATGTGAAGATGTGCCATTCTCTGTTTTGATGGTCTTGTAAGAAGTTTTTGACATGTTTGATTTTTGAGTTGTATAGTTTTTTTACATTTAGGATCACGTGTTTGTTGCCAGGACTTCCTAAGGAGACGTTTTGTGTAGATTTCTAGTTGAATTTTTTGGGGTAGATCAAATTTTTGGTTTTTTTTTTGAATTTCGTAGGAATAATTCTTGAGTTCTGAGATAATTATGTTTGTTAGAGAGTTGATTTCGGTATCTTTTTGATTCGCCGTGTTGAGAGCTGGTGTGTTTAGGAAAATGTTTGGAGATAATGAGTTTTTAAATTTTTTCCAATTAGTTCGAAGTACTGAGTGAGGAGGATAGTTTGGCTGTGTTCGGATTATGTCGATTAGGATGGGGTTGTGGTTTGAGGATAAGTCGTTGAAATTAGTTAAATTGAAAGAAAACGGGATATTTATGAGGGCTATATTGAGGATATCTGGCCCGTGCTTAGAGTTTTAGGGGAAAAGAGTTGGGGAGTCTGGAACAATTTATTGTGTAATTATTGGCTGAATCCATGTGTTTTTGTAGGATGTTTCCCGCTTGGGTATTATAATTGCAGTGTCACGTTTTATTTTTGGCGTTGAAGTCACCTGCAACTATGAAGGGATTAATTAGGGTTGTGAGTGCCTCGAGGTCGTTTGAATCGAGTATTTGATTCGGGATTTTGTAAATCGATGATAGATTTGTGATGTTTTCGCCGATTTTAATTTTAATTGATGTGGAGTCAAGTTTGGTTTTTATTTGGATATGTTCATGGGTGATTCCTCGTCTGACCAGTATAGCAGTATCGCATGAGCTCGGTTTTGCAGGTTGGGGTAATCTGTTAGTACGGTAGCAAAAAAGTTAGAAATTTTGATTTGAATGTTAGGGTTTAATCTTGTTTCGCTGAGAAGAATAACGTATATTTAGTGTTGTTGAGCAAATGTGGTTAGTTCTTGGGTTTTTTGGGATATACCATTGCAGTTCCAGAAAAGGATTTGTATGTTGTTCTGTTTATCACTGAATTTCACCATCTTGGTTATTGGATATTTTTTCGATAATATCGATGATAGTTTTAACTATGTTTAGATTTGTGGTACTGTCTGCTGTATCGGTGATAACCGAAAGTAGTTTTTTGATGATGGGCAGGATTTGAGTTAGAGTTGATGTATTATGATTTGTGCAATGTTTGGTAGTGTTTGTGTAGAATCTGGGATAAGATGTGATAATGCTCTTGGAATTGTTTGATATAGGAAGGCTATGGCTGGATATTTTGGACTGTGCGGGTTGGGTTCCGAGTACAGAGTTATAGCTGTTGGTAGTGTTGACTTTTAAAAGCTTAACATAATGAGGACAACCTTGATAGTTAGCTGGGTGGTGTCTTTGACGGTTGCAGCAGGTTACCTTGTTTCCTTAGTTTTTGTGCAGGTACGAGAGTCATGATTTTCACCACATTTTAGGCATCTTGGAGGATTGCCGCAGTTAGCGGATGAGTAGCCAAAGTTTTGGCAGTTGAAGCATTGGGAAGGTCCTGATGAGCGATATGCTTCAATGGTTACCTTTACGTAGAACATGGTGGCAAGGTTGAAAATATCTTTAGAGTTATCTGATCTATTCAGTGTGGCCATATGTATCGGGATTTTCTCATTTTTTGTGAATGCTCGAACGGTTTTGATTTCGAAGCCGAGAAAAGTTAGTTCTTCGATGAGTTCATCGTCTTTGATGTCTAAAGGCAGGCCTTTTATGACTATTTTTAGAGTACGGTCTTTCGGTAGAGTGAATGTATGGAAGGTAAGTTTGTCTTTATTTAGTTCGAGAAAATTTTGGACTAGTCGGAAGGACTTTTCATTGGGGCATGATAACTGGATTTGACCTGGGGTAGATGTAGTTTGTGCCGTTATATTCGCAATATCGGGGTGAATATACATAGTTTTTGCTATTACGCGCCATGGATATTTGTCGTTTGTTGTTATAAAGATTGGAGGAATACGTACACTTTTCCTCGCCGACTTTTCGGCTTGTGCAGGGTGGTTTGTATCCGAGTCAACATCCTGTTTTTCATTATATGAGGTATCATCTAGGATAAAGGAATTATTGGAGGTGGTTTTGTGAGATTCCAAGGAACTGTTGGAAGTGGTTGAGAGAGTTTCGGAAGGGGTTGGAGAAAGCGAATTACGTTGAGTAAGTTGTTTACCATTTTTTGGAGAAGTTGTAAGATTAGAAGAAGACTGGCGTTTCTTCCCTTTCTTAGACATGATGGCGGCTAGCATCACGTGGTCTCGTGTAGTAGCGTAAGTAACGTACTCGAGCGTGGAGGTATTGGAGGAGCTTGGTTGCGGCGATGAGGCTAAAAACTAGTCTTCGACAACTTAACTGAGTAAAGAGTGACGGACGAAACGCGTTAGCGACGATTCGACGGTGCGAGACATACGCGGTGAACTTAGTGTGCGGCGGGTTGGTAGGGGTGTCGAGACGACGGTAACGATCAGCATGTGTGCGGTGCGACTGTTAAAACTTGAGTGACATTCACGAATGGATTGTCTCGAATACAACAACAAAAACATATAATATTATCATAACATGACCTCGTGGACCATGGTGTTTTCATTGGTTCTGCAAATTAATAATTATATTGTGAAATATGGGCAAAAAAAGTTTCAGGAATTCCCGGGATTCCGTAAAAGGCCCGATCGTGGAATGACTGTAAATAATATAATAAATACCATTCAATAAAACACTTAAATAATCAACGGTGGCAAGTATTGAGTTCCCGAAGGTTCCTGGGAAAATTATAAACCAGACGTAGATCTAGTGACCGGCGGAAGGATGAGCGATGTGCGCACAAAGTCAAAATCTAAACAGTTTCACGTTCAATATTCATAAAAAAAAACAAAAAAAAAAAATTAAACAAAGTTATGATATTATATATATTTTCTTGGAAACTCTTTAACTGAGGATCCATCTCTTCGTCTCCCCTATCCTGGCTAGACTAGATGATTTCAAAACAACAAATCGCATATAGTATCTTTAATTACCCGAGAAACCCATATTGATATTTAACATATTTTATAATATTGTTTTCTTTTGTAGGTATTAAAATAAGATTATATTATTGATTTATTTGCATACTGGAAAAAAAAATATTTTTTTCTCTATTCTTATTTCCTACAAAATGTGTTTGAACTAATACTACAAAGATATTTTTGGTATTACGTAATGTAAATAGTATTTCAAAGTTATCAACACCACGTAATGTGTACCTAATAGGTAGTCCATCAAATTTAGAAATTTCGATTGTGAATTTTGTCCAAATTAGTTTTAAATATGGTTTCTTCAATATTTCATAATTTAAAATATGAAATTGATGGTATCTTACTATAATTATTAAAATGCGACCTGACAAAAAAAAGGTTGCTCAATACTCTCTTGTGCCCCTAGTTGAGTGAATGGTGTTATAATGTTGCATTGATTGGTTGAAATTAAAAGTAAATAAAATATATATTGTACATCAATTTTACAGATACATAAACCATTAACAAATGATAATAATTTATTATCACTTATATAAATAACTAATTACGTTTACTTGTTTAAAACGACTTAACGATTTCTAACTTCTTATTTGAACGACATGTCTAGACGTGTTGAAATAATAATAATAACTTTAGTAAGTCGTGCGTTACTGGTTTCGATTACTTCTAGTAGATGTTGTGATGAATATGCACGAAAAACGCGAAAGAAATAATCGAGTTGTATTCGTCCTAAAATATCTGTATATAATATAATACATACACCTATAGATAATAATAATAATAATAAAAAAAAAAAGTAAATTCGATAAACATTCATAACGACAATTGTGACATGAGTGGAAAAAAAACCACTCCATATTATACGCGTATAACGAATTTCGATGTTTACGCCTGATATTACGCTTTATGAATATAATTGTGTTAAGACCTGACACCTTAAGTCATACTATACAGTATTGTCACTGTTCAAACAACGACGAGGAGCTTTAACAACGTCAACACTTTTATTACCTTTCAATATGATTTCGATTCAATGTTGCAGAAAAAAAAATAAATAAAAAATCATAACTATATATTAATACATATATCGCTATTATTATAAATAGCAACGAGATTTTTAACAAGCTGCGCCCTTATAGCAGACGCGCATTTTAAAGATTCACATAAAACGTTGTGAACGTTTTTAATCCCCTCAAACACCACAGTCGTATAATGCCTGAATAACGGAGTAACTTCATAAATAATAATGTAGGGATTGATTAAAACTTTGTAACGTAAAGGCCAATTAGAGTCGTGTACGAAATCAATAGGTATTTATCCGTATACTTTCATAAATGGGTTCTTTTTTTTAACAAAGAATGTGTTAAAGAATAATTTAATAAGTTTTTTAAATCAAACAAGTTATTGGTTCTAACAAAAACGTTAGGTGGTTTCTATAAATAAACTACTGTTGAATTAAATTCGATACCACCAATAATATGACAAAGATCCTTTATCAAATCGTATAATAGTTTTAGCAAGTACTATTATTTTTTTTTTATTTTTTTGTAATAAAACAAAAATCTTACATAAGAAACATAATGATAATCTATCACTTAGGCATTGACATAATAAAATTTTACAGTTCAATGAGCAGTGATATTATTAAATGTTATTTTCTGATTATTAAATGTATAATTTTATTTGCAAATTACTGTTTTTTTTTTTTTCTTTGGTTTTAATATAATGTTTGATAAAATGAATTTATTTTCTCTGTGACTATTCATACTATTATAGAATTTAAATTGAATTGTTCATCATAAACGAACTTAAAAATATGGTTAATTTTTTTACACTCTAATTCAACGCAAATTTTATTCTTAGTTTCAGTTTTAATTTTAATTCTGTTGTACTTAATAAAATAAATTATTATTCTTATTATTATTATAACTTAAATTTTCTATCTTATAGACATAAGTCACACGATTTATCAGGTGTGTGGAATAACATATATATGACGTATTTATCACTACACACCGCACACGGGCGTTTTGGTGTGGACATTTGGTTCTAGACCGTTTATCACTATGCCATAGTAATGGTAGTCACCCACGAAAATATTTAAAGTTATTCAGTTTCCCAGCAGCCAAACTGGACGTGTGTCATTTCTGCTCCCAAAACCAAAGGTAACTTTTCTAATTCCATTTAAAATTCAAATTCCTATAAACCATCATATGATCAAGTTACTTTCTCTAACCGAAACCACTTACACTTTTGTTTGAACACCGCGATCGAAACATTATTTACTTTTTTCAAATTAAGGTTCACGGCTATAATAAATCCCCTTTTGATTCTTCCAAGGACTTTATTAATTTATAATTGTCTATTCCCTTGTACGTTTTTTCTGGAATATTGATATTGCTTCATTTTAAGTTACCTAACTGAATTATATTCATTATCCTTATATTCTTATATTAATTATTTGTATTTTATACAATTATGTATCAATATCCCCTTATTATTACTTATCTATATTATGTATATTATTTTAATTGTTGTGAAATCTTGATGTGTAATTGTTGTTGATTGCGATGGATATTGTTTATTTCAGAAAGTTCTTAAATCAATTGTACTCAATACGATTTTAAATTTTAATCTTCATTTTTAAGTTTAATTTAATTTATTCAAATAAAACTTAAATTAGTTTTTTTAACATTAAATAAAACCATTCTATTAAAACCAATATTTAATCTGTGAGGTTCGACAAAACCTTTCTAATTTTTTTCTCTTAGTTTTTTTAAAAGATAAAACGTTGAATAGCAACTATTTATATAATTATTTCTTTAACTATAAATATTTTAAATACATTGAATAGAATATATTTACAAAATCGATTTCTTTCATTTGCAGTATCTTTGTTGAACACCCACTTCATGATTATAACCATATTTGTTGAATCATTGATAATCCTCATTAGCCATATAATAGTATTATAATGAGCATTCGAAAATAGCAAGAAGAATGCAATAGTTATATGTGACTAGAATTATTTTATAATGAAACACTTAATTTGTTACACTTTCGATGTAAAAATTATATTTAAATTTATTTCAAGCTAAACTATACTTAGGCTACTACTAATTTCCAGTCTTTTGAATAAAGTCTAAATTTAAAAATAGTATTCTATATTGTATATTATATACTTTCAACATATTGATGCAATGGTGTTAAGCATATTATAGTATATATATATATATATATATATATATGTATAAGAAGTGCTTATTTATATAATGACGTATCCAAGAATACTGCCATTTAATGAACTCTGTATGTGTATATACATATAATATTAAAGCTGTAGATTTCATTTTTAGACGATTGACACAATAGTATTTTTATAATGAAAAAAAGTGTGCTGCTTTTTAAATCAAAATTAATTGTATATGAAACTATTCTATATTGTAAATAGAATGTATGGGAAAATAAACGGTTCCGTGGCGACGTGAAGTCAGAATAGGTAAACCAACCTAAGGAAACGGAAGAATTTTTTCCATACTGGTATAAGTAATACGGCATAAGTTGGATAGCTATTAAATGTTAGATATCTCTTCGGTAGTTGGTATTTTTTTATACGGCGGCTTAGATACCTATAATACGTCGACCATCGCGGCCGTTTTTTCGTTGGTTTTTTGTCGGTCCGCCAAACGCAGCAGTCGTGTATCTATACCGATCGGACAAGAACACATTTTAGACGTTTGGTCGATTACACGCAATATTTCAAGTTCAGTACTCTCTTTCCACGTTTGCCTATAATACTCTCACGTGTCGCTATTCGTCGTCCGTTTCAATTGGCCTCCCCGCATGATGCCCGTGCTGATCGGTGAACTCGTGCTGCAGAGAAAAATCGTCCCACGACGTTCGATCTCAACACAATTGTTCTGTGTGTACACGTGCCGTATACCCATTGTCAATCATAATGAACGTGTTGCCCACACATCCCGAACGCGCGTAATAATAACACCAACCACACGGACGAGCACGCGCTCATAAAATCAATACAACCAATATAATTGTGATGTGTGCATGTAATGTATCGGCTTTAGTTTTACGCTTGGGGGGTGGGGCAATATCTTTTGGTAGGTATACATACATTATACCCATATATTTAAGCAAAAATAATAACTACAGTAAAATTATCCTGCAACTGTTAAATAATACATTCCACGCCAACTATATGAACCTGTTAGAGACGGTCTAATCATGTCGATTGCCAAATGTAGATGCTGCTCATAGCTATTTGGTTTCAATTTGATGTATAATTTCTATGTTCTTACTTTTTATAGTTATTTTGATTGTATATTAATATTGTGACCTAGATCAAATGCTGTATGTAAAAAGGGCCCAACCTATGTGTATAATATAGAAGAAAAATTAAATACAACTATGACCATCCATTCTTGGGAAGTTCAAAAATTATTGAGAATTGTAATGTTACTTTTGTAGTCTTGGATACCAAGATTTATATTGAACATTTAAATTGTCTATGTCGTTGTCAATTTGTCATCCATAATATAAAATCTAAATTCTTAATTTTCCTAGCGACAAAGCGGAATCAGTCTCCCTATCGGCTATCTCTAACAACCTCAAATAAGCGTCCCTTTTAACTATTTATTTTAATATTCCTTAGAACGCTCATTATTAAATCAATCATTTTTAGTTTACTTATGCCTCTGTTAAAAAAAAAAAAATCATAATTTTGAAAACTCAACTCTCAAAATAAAATAATAATAATTGTTACTTATCATAACTTACAATCATAAATTAATTTATATTATCGTGACATAGGAATTTACACTTGCTCGCACTAGTGTAGACTGGTGCACACCGTGTTTTTGATGTCAGTCACTATCACAGGTGTAATTCGCAATGCGAATTCCATACGATTTTATAGCATAATTTACTGTACACGAGTGCAATATATTATTATACACCACCAAATTCGACGGTGTTATTCTTATTATTCTTTTTATCATTTATGATAAAGCACCAGTATAGTGTGATATATTTTGCATCGGACCGCGGCCGTATAAAAAAAAAAAAATACTCGAAACGCTCAAAATGTCTTTGGTATTTGAGTCCTCCCTGCATATCATGTTCACTTTTAGCCCAGCGCACACTAACAGATGAGTAAACTCTGATTCGTTTGGTCCAGTCCGTGTGCATAAATTACATGACGTTATAAGTTCGACCGTGCGTAATAATCCATCGTTAAATACACTATAATGATCAAATAATAAACATTCGGGACGATGTCGGTCGAAACGCTATGGATGAAATCGTAATTTTAATATTACGTAACAGTTTCTAACCGGTATACATGTTGACTGCAGTTGTTATGTCATGCGCGCGCGCATCTCTCAAGACCATAATATAGTTTGACACATCCGACCTAGTGGCGTCTAACATTTTTGTAGTGTAGCAAAGTTTTTAATTTAAAATTACACCACCAGCAGTACCAACACCACTACCACCACTGGCTCTACACATCCTACTTTGATTTTTGTTATTCTACAAAATTAAAAAATAAAGGTATTTTTTCACTTTTGTGTTATACATATTTTCAATGGTAGGTAAATTATAGTAGCAATACAGTAAGTTATTAGATATATGATAAAGTAAACCTATTAAGATAACATTAATCAAGAAATATAAATAGTAATTTATTATGTCAATAGTAATTATTAAGGGTATAATATACTATTATGTGCGCTTATTATTTTGTTTCAAATTGTATTATGCACCCAATGGACCGTTCTTCCCCCTTGAAATTATGTGCAGCAATTACTACACAAAAAGTATGTTTTGGGCGTAACTGGATTCCAACCGTTTTTCAACGGTTGTTCGTTAATAACACAGAACATACTATTATTATGAAGCGTTTACTTTTCCATCGCAAAACTGAACATATTACATTCCTTCAAATTACGCGTGTTGGTTATATTAAGCGAATTATTGGAACACGCGCTGCACCGCAATTGCAATCACCGCGTTTGTTTTATCGATGCGATTGTATTCGTTTGTCGACACAGTTGTGGAGACCCATTATTTTCCAAATCTATTGCGGTTTACAAATCACAGACAAAATCATATCCATATTCACCATGGTAACATTTTCTGATACGAATTGAAAGGTAAATATTGAGAGATAAAAAGAGAGAGATATTGTAAGTGTTACGTTCATTCGTATTTTTTATCATAAGTTTGAACTTTTATCCCTTCAGCTCCAAGAATACGGAAGACTTTTGAAACGTTTTCACACTTTTTGCCAAAATTACGTAAAGTTTGTGACTTTTAAATTATAATATAGAGAGTATATGCATAATATATGTGGTTACGATTTTACGAATGAAGAAACTTTCGGAACATATAGGCATAATTATAAAGCGAGGGACTAGAAAGTTATGTCACTATGGATTATTTGTGTCCAATTTTTGAATTCACAAGTTTCGTATACTTATAACTGCGAAACAATATCGAATAGATATAATAAGTTATATACTTTGACAATATCACCATGGATTGTGGTAATTTTATTTGCGTACAATGTGGTGTTCTATATAATAAATTACACTTATACTACAATGTAAATGAAACGTAGTCATGTAGGTTAATTCAATATGCGTATTCCATAACGTGCGAGCGATAATCATCTTGTATGCGACGCATTAAAACTTAACTGGGGATTTTCGTGACGCAAGATCGATTTTCAAACCTGGCTACTACAAAATATCGAGTTGAAAAGACTTATTATACATTAATGATGAGTACATACTTGAAAAATGTGAGAAATTGAAGTAGACGTGAATATAATTAGACGTATGATGTATATAATTATCATCGTATGATTTTTTTTCTGCTATAAAATATTAAATAGTGAGTATGTACAATCATAATCAAATATTTAAAGGTGCAATAATTATCTGTGCAATATCAATAAACAATAATATGTATCGTTTACAAGACCAGAATACCTCTAATAACTTGTATGTTGTAATAAAACTTAAAATTTGTTAATGGAAAAATGGAGGTCGATCACAGAAATATTGGTATACGTAAATATAGGTATATTTTATTTCCAACGCGAAATATTATTTTGAAGTAAAGTATAAATATGCAGCTTGAACTTTAATTCGGGGAAAAATCTATTTTCGTGCATATTTCAGTTATTTGAATAGATTTTTGGATCATGTTTTTTATTTATTTTTTTGAATTAAAAAGATTTTTTTATTATTTGTAAAACACAAATAATTGTGTAAAGTATTTAGAAATAATAAAAATTACATACACCTTTAAGCTAAGTTTGTGGTGGTGTAGGGAGTAACAGTAAACATAATTTTCTAATATTTTAATTCGAATACTTAATATGATAAAATAATAACAAACACTGTATAATAAAAAAAATAAAAAATAAAAATACTATATATATAAATTGTACTTAAAATAAACGTTGACTTAGTTCACTAAATAAAACATCATGTACACATTTTTAATGTTAATTGTATCGTTAAAAATATTTTTTTTCATTATTTATCTGTAAATCACGAGAGTTATTGCTTCGGATTATCGATTAAGTAATATTGAATTGTAATATATTTCATAGCGAAATCCCGTTGGCGGGTAAGAATCATAAAATGAGGTTTAAAAATCTAATTTTCTATCTATAAGCTCCACAATAATATCTTGAAAACCTTGAAACGCTGAATAATATGCAGAAATCGACCTTTTAAATGAAAAATTATTAAACATTTCAAATATAAACTGTTATATAATCTTGTATCCCTATTGGAAAGTTCATAGAATTAATTTGTGAGACCGTAAGAGCTTTAACATCGAAATCCGAGCTCTAATCGTATTCGAATAATGTATAGGTGCCACGAGTAAAACGATATATTTTTTACGGTATTTTTTACCTGCGAGGTTTATTGTACACGGCAAGGATTATCGTAAAACATATACTCGTACATAATATAATATACTGCACGTATGCGGAATGCGTTCCGATTACGATTTCGCAATACCGCACGCATATACGAGTAGGTACATTGATTATTGGTGTTTAACAATGTAAATACTGTTTCAACTTGAATACCGAAAATCGTCGAGCGCATATTGTGTCGTAAATTATACGGACCGAAGATTATAAAACAATAATTTTACTACGACAGCGCCAATCATCTCAAACGTTTGCTAGGACCGGCCGTCGACCGACTAGCGGCTAATCGTGTTATTGAATATATCATACGTACGTCACATTATAATATTATTTAGGTATATATGTCGTCACGTGTGCGTAACATTTATATTACCTATTATTAATCGCACACGTGTCTTTGCGAATCTCGTCGATCGCTGAAGTCGTATTTAGTCTGTGTGTGTATACCTACGTCCTCGTCTATCTTTATGGGGGTTTCCGATTATTATAATGGCTCGTATAATAATAATATATAATTATGCATACTGGATTCGCGTGTAAAATAATATCGCGTCATCGCGTGGTTGAAAAATACATTGTTACAATGCTATACAGAAGTATATTATTATTATTATTATTATTATAATACCATCACGGCCACGGTTATCGGTGTATAGTTTTTACGACTTGATGCGATAAAGATTCGTTCTCTGTTATTGTGTACATCCTTCAAACGGACGTTCAAATACTTGGTCGGATAAAAAACACTTATTATAGTTCGTGTATGTAATGCTGTGGAACACAATATATTATTAACTACGGTATCATAATAATATATTCTTATATTATAATTATCCATTCCATATTCCAGCTTCCTCCTTAAACTATTATCGCAACTCCGTTTTATGCGCATTGCTAATAGACTGACTCTTCTTTCTCCATCTAAAGTTGAGCCTAGTTTCCCCTTAAGCATTTCATTATTGTATATAATTATTAATTACATATTATTTCATATTTTTATTATTATATTCATGGCAAATGGGTTCATTCCGTACTGTAAATTAAGATAAAACAAAAAATAAAATAATATTTCTGCGGGGTCGACCAGTAGTAGTACACTATACCACAATACCTACATTGATTTGCAATCTTAGCGCTCATCTATATAATATGACATTTGCGTATTTCCTATTAGTTATTTATATAAGATAACATGTCCTCGAAGAGGTAATGTGAACAATATTTCAGCATGCCTACAATTTAAAATTAAAATTATTACAGGAACGCAAAAATAGAAATAGTTGAAATATTATACAAAACATGTATAGGTATACGATGATAGTAGGAATAAGAATTAGTAACGATTATTATAAGATTTTAAATACTGGTGTTACTGTGTTAAAAATTATTATATATGTAAATATTATATTATATAATATGTACATATTAAAAGTATTTTAGTACATGATTTTAATTCGTTAGTAGGTACCTTTCGTCCTTTTATATTGTTATAATAACAATATAGAGGAAATAAAAATTTGTCCAATGTTATTCTAACATAAAGGTTGGATAAGGACTATGTCGGAATAAGTAAAAAAAAAAATTATTGATAATTTTATTTAGAAATAATTATGGTTTACTAATAACGCTGGTTCTAATTTCCCAGAAAATCAAAAGGTTGGGCCTATTATAAGAGAAACGTCGATCAATACTAATCAGTATAACAAAAAATATTTTAAAATATTAGTTGCGAACGAATTCGGTGCTTTATATTGAAACCTTATCGCGGATGCGCCGCGTTTTTGTTTTCAACAGTGATTCTCTGTACCTACTAGTTACAACCTATTATACAGTAATCCGTTGACCGGATATTCTGATAAAATCGTTTTCCTCGGGACGTTGTTCTCCACTTTCTGCTACTTATTTTAATCAGCAATGTGTCCAATCTCTCCGACTTTCTTCGTAAACCATGTACCGATTAATTTAAAATGAAAAATAAATCGAAAATATCTACATTTCGTACAAGTACATGCGCGTGTGTCGGTGTGTCCTATGACAGTTGAACTCAATCCACATACAAATGTTAATATCGATCGATTTAGCGCGTACAACGTTAGTCCAAGTACTATACTAAATTATATTATCAATAAGACGAGAACACTAAGCTACATTATATAGACACTTCTAGCTAATATTTTATTTATTTATTTTTATAATTTTTACTGTATCATCGTTTTCATCAATAATTATCATTGAATTGACAACATTTTAACGCGTTCAACACATATCATTCAACAAAATGTAGTGATTATTTGCGTCTAATATAAATCATATTCGTTTACCGTGGTAAGCGTGATAACGGATTGTAATACTCTCAGTGCCGGACAACCTATCAGAATGATCTCCAGTTCCAAGACGTATAATAATGTAAAAAGAAAAAAACCAACACTTGCCCAGTGAATTGCCAAAAGTAATATACATTGGAAACCCGAATGACATTACTTTATTTAGTTTTGGCTTACTCTGTTATCATTTCATGTTCACTAAAGCGAATAAATAATGAGTTATTACAATTACTGGTAGTTGGTATCTATTAGCCACACATACCTACCTGTAAAATAAACTTTTTTCACGGCGTAATCTTAACTCGAGATAACAAAGAAGTATAAGCACTGTTCATTTTGTTATTCTATTGTTGTAACTATAAATATTTGTACATTATATATATGTACATAGGATCTTTAAAATACTCTAAATAAGAACTTCAATTTTGTTCTTCATATTTTATTTAAATTGTTATTTTTCGAAATACCTAATCATTTTTCATTTAATAATATTTTGTTTTTATAGATTTTGTTTTTTGATTTGGCATGAAAAATGAATTTTATTTTCCGAAATATTGTCTACATTTTATGGTTTACGTTATTATATTAGTATGACGGGCGTCAACCCACACTTCCACATATAAAATGTTTAAATTTTTAATTGCATCGTATAGTATAATATCAATATATGTTTAAATTTATAAAAAGTAAATTATGCATAGAAAAACGCGGGTAAAGTCAGGGATTCCCTTGGCATTCCCTGCATTCCCTTCAGATAACTCCCTCTGCAAGAATAGTGTGGTGTTCAAGAATCATTTTCCGCACTGAGACAAAGTTTAAAATACCGCCTTCAGGCCATTCGCCCATTCACATCCCTCCCTTAGGTTACACTTTTTCTGGCGTTTGATGTATTAACTGCATAATACCTGGGTGATCGTAATATTTTTATTAAAATGTAAAGAAACCCACAGAATGATAGAACACAAAAATTGAAATGATAATGGCAAAAAATTGCGAATATAAGAAGTATATACTTACCTTTAATTAAACCGAAATTTTTATAATGATGTTTATCAACTATTTTTCGAATTAAAAACATTAATATAGGATTATAAAAATCATTTTATATTTCTAGGAATTCTGCAACAGTACACTATGATTTCAATAACGATCTCGTATAAGTAGGTATGAGACAAAAACTGTGAAATACAGTTAAAAATACCAATCTTTGAAACCTTTCCGGCCGGCCACTGCAACCGTTAACCTGGCCTCTAGCTCCTTCACTCCTCCCCTCTAGCTCGATGGATGGATGGAGGCATTTTGATGGCAAATCGAACGCTCCGAACATGTGTCACGTCTACGAAATTATTATAACAATACTACCCGTTATGATGATAATCGAACGGAAATCCAGTCGGAACGATGACGGACGACATTGCACGGTGATTATTATTATGTAAATTGTCATCAGTGCACGAATTCATTAGTGGGCCACGGTTAAACGCGATTGCGTTTCGAAACGTTTTATCCATAGAGCCCGGGACATTATTGTACAACATTATAATATTATACAGCAATAATGTGGTACGAGGGACCGCAAAAAACTATATAGGACCGAAATGCGTATAACCACCGCGGCTATGATATTATTAATTATTATTATTATTATTATTATTATTATTATTATTATTATTATTATTATTATTATTATTATTATTATTATTATTATTATTATTATTATTATTATTATTATGCGGATGGACGCGCGAAGGACGCGTGCAATGATCGTATGATATTGAACAGGTACCTATAGTGATTATATTTCGTTTATCACTATCGGAAGACCAATAAATACAGTATAATAATTATTTTATATATAATATTTAGGTTTATTGCATCACTGCGGCAATAGTGGTTATAGTTTTTATTCGGGTTTATTTATCCTTCTTATCGTCAACGAAATGGTTTCGGAAACTGTACAGGTACGTCCTTACACCACGTTCGTAAAGTTGGGCCCCTACCTTGGTCGAGATCGACAGATCGACTTCCAAACACCGTCAGATAATTGTAAATCATATTTTTACAAATAATAATAAATTGCAAACTCCTCAAAATTGTGATAGGAACTTTTTTTGGGGGAGGGGACTATTTCATACTACTCTCCCCACCTTGACCTATCGACTTGTAATTGCAAATCGTGTTTTACTAATTGCTACAAATCGACCAAAGAATTTTTAAATTGGACCGATTGACTTGTAAATACCTTCAAACAATTGAAAATCAATTTCCGTGATTAAAAAATCTTTTTTTTCCGTCTCTGAACAATTATTATTGTAATATTCGATTATGCATTCCGATATCTATAAACTACAAGCGACAATTATTAATATTATTATTACGAAGAAATATCAAACTCATATCCAATATGTGTTTACACGACGTACGTGACTAACTGAGTGCTGTTACATTTCATCACCGTATTATTGTATATTATTATAATTATTATAATATTTTCCTTCTTTGTTTTCTGCGGGGTATAAATTTTAATGCAATAACACTAATAGTACGGAAAATTAGTTTTTTCAGCTCTTCTTTATTACCATTCCGACGTGACCTTTTAGTATATTTTAAATTGTTGATGTTGGTTTTTTTTCTTATTTGAAAATATTTTACGTCTTACATAAACATAAAATATTAACGCGAAATTTATTGTTTTGACCGGTAAACTTCTCGTTAAATTTTTATTTCTTTAAAATAAAATAAAAAAAAAGAAATTAATGGTTCAATAAACGATGCTGAGTAAAACACTATTTACTAATTGCATTTACTCTCCCGTGCCATGATCATTATTAAAATATATATCGAAAAAATCGTATTATATTATATTATTTTATTAATGACTCTCGTGGTTTTCCAAGGATATTTCGTGTGCGAATCGCTGCTGATTTGGAATAACATCATCGATGACTTCATGTAGCAATCAATAGAAATGTTGATTGAAATTTTAATGTTCATTAAATTTCATTTAAAATTTTTTTACACTTACCTACGTGTAAAAACCTTCGAATGGAATCCGACAAACCTGCAGTGTACAAGTTGTTGTAGGTACATTATATAAATATATTCTACGCGTTACGGATCATATAAGATTAAAAATATTTACCCAATTTATCAATTCTGAACGAAACGATAAAGGTGTCTATTACAATATTCTTACTATCACAATAGTATATTATCTAAGAGCTTGGAGTCGAATTGTACATCGCGCAGAACAGGATCAATAATATTATGTAGTTGAACAATATTTACAAAGCATACATTTCATATGTATGGAATTCTTGAAGCTATTCCGGGTATACCTATATGTACTCGTATGTATTATGTATACTCACAGGCGGTGTGAAATATTATGGAAATTAAACTCAGCCGTCGAATAGGGACTATTACATATTTATATTATCTAATAAACATTAAAAAGGGCGTCGCGCGGGGAAAACGCGTGTTCCACGAAATTTACGTTTGGTAATATATATTTGTTCTTATTTATATATACTTTTTTTTATCCTTTCGTGCAAATTATAATATTTTCCAACAGTCCTTTTTTTCCTCTATACATTTTCCAGGGCTAATTTATAAATTGTAAATATTTTTTAACGGTACCTGTACAATACAACGACTTAGGCGTGGTCTCACGTTTACCCCAGGTATCGAGTAAATAATAATCGTAGCTGCTAGTGTTACTTAAAATATTATTAATTGTTTACGGGTTGCCGTATATATTTGATTTCTTTTTATTATTCAAAATTTCCCTGATAAAGTCATGTTGACGGAGTTCCAAATTTTTGACATATGAAAAATAATAGTATTGTAAGACAATTATTATAGAGATGATGATCACAGAATTTGACGGTGTATTACTGTGACTAATTAACGCATTAGTGCAGATAAAACGTATTTACAATAAGTTATTTTTTTTAAAAAAAAAAAAAAAAACTAAAAGTAATTGTGCGAAACAGTTATTATTTTTAAGATTTTTGCCGATTGGTGTCTATCTTATGTAATTATATTAAATTTAAACTATCAAGATAAGATAGGCACCGACGTCGAAAAATCAGTGTACGTTCCATCGTGTCCAATAAGGCACCACGCGCTCAAAACTTATTTATTTATTTTTATAACGAAATATATTATTATTATTATTATTAAAGTATGGGCGTAAAAATTTTAGCTTCAAAAGTATTATTGTATTCCCGTTGATTAAATAAACAGTAATGATAATAATATAATATAATATTATGATTATAAATTATAATAATAAGTCGTGTGGGCGTCCGCGTTTGAGTCGGCGGCGAACAGAAGTTGGGTCAATTAGTCTGTAAAATTTCGCACTGCTATTACAGAATCGATATGGTTGAAGAAGTTGATTGTTAATTGTTGGAAGTCTTGGTGAAGTGCAACAATTACGAACAAATCGTTTACATTGAGCATTAGATGTGGTCCTCAAAACTTTGGATTGCAAAACTTGTATTTCGTGTATGTGTACGTTTAGCGCACAATTTCCCCACACGGGGATATATTTGAGTGCACGTCCGTACATGTCGACGGTTAAGTTATAGATATTATCTATAGGCGTTTTAAGGACATCGTTGTTGCGCGCGTCGGTATACATAATCATGTAACGTGCCGGTGAAATCCAAATTTTGTCAAAAGTCTGTTGGCACAATATATAACTTTGATATGGAACTCCAACGCGCTTATATGGATTAGGTGCGTATAACATTATTATAATATTATTCTATCGCTATACAGCTAAATAATTATAATATGTATATTAGACGGGAACGATCGATAGTTACGCATACACCTGTGTATGCATTTCGTGTTCCAAAAACTCGTTTTTCAACGATTTCAATCGTTCCCAAATATCTTCAATGGATTTTAGGTGCGCTGAACACGATTGTCATACTACATTAATTGTCACATTTCGAGCTGTTACGTAAAACGCATGTGAATATAATACAGGGTGTTTCAGGACGATTCGACAAATGCAATAACTTTTGTGCTACTCATTATTTTTCCCTTTTTTTCTTTCTTTTTTTTTTTTTATTGATAAATTATAAGGTATAATCCGTTAAATTCAAAATTTTAAAACAATTATTTTTATTTTTGAAACCTCGATTTTAAATTTCAAACTTTATTCTACCGTTGAAATAAAATATTCAAAATAGCCATTTTTTAACATTGATTTTTTGAAAAAAGTCGGTGCTTAAAACTAATAATATCCAACAATTTTTCCAAATGTGTAAAAAAGTAAATAATATTGTGTTGCACATAATTTTATCAGATAATATTGTACATCATCATTAATAATTTAGATAGAACCTAATCTAATTTCGGTAAAACATATAATATTATTGTATAGTCATTTTAATTATTAAATTCAAATTTTCAAAAAGTTTTAAATACCGTAATGAATTAATGATCAAACTTAAATAAGGTATTTAACTAAGATGATTTTTGTAAAAATCCTGGTTATACAATGGCTATTTTAATACGTTCTCTAGTAGTAAAATAATATTAATTTAGGTTTTCAAATTTAATTTCCAAAAGTTAAAAAAAAAAAATATTTTTTACAATTTTGTTGTAGTTTGATACTATAATATTTATTTGAAAAAATGGACATAATAATAGTTATTGCATTTGTCGAATCATCCTAAAACACTCTGTATAATAAATGATATGATATCGTAATCGAGTGTGCGTTTGACATTAGAAATGCGTTTCTCGACGTGTCTTCACGAGATAACCATCGTTGTGCATATGTGACGTTTAAAACGCGTTCGTGGTCAGTGCATTATAATAGTATATTTTATTTTATTTTAATATAGTATTATAGTAATAGTATAACCATAATATATCCGTTTTCCTCTCCGTTGTTTTAATATTCATCGTAATTCAATCCGATCGAGAAAAAAAAACATGATGTGTTCAGTATATAGGGTACTTCTTGAATTATCCCCCCCCCAGATAAAAGGAAATGACTGTTCAGAATCCAAATGGTCTGTGTTTACATTTTAGATGAAAATAAAATATGTTTAGGTTGAAAAAAGTTAAATCGTAAAAAAAAATATTGTCGTACCTATATATTATATTGATATTTATTATTGTTTATTATGTTGTATTAATTTATATATATACCTACCTCAATTCATAATTGTTAAAATCTACACAATGATATAAAATATATTGTGAAAAAATGTATATATCCGCTACCCACGGCCCAAAACTGTTTCGGCCCTTTCAAAATGGGATTTCCGGAAAATTATTTCTTAGTGTAGCGCCTATACCATATAATATATAATGTATTGTTGATATGCGCATCATCTGTACATCTCTTCAAAATCTTATATTAATCGGTATACCTACGGTATTTTTGGCTTTGTACCGAGATGAAAAATGGCATAAAGTTGTGTTAACATCTGTGACGATGAAAACAATCGATTTCGATTTTGTGTAACAAAAAAGTGAATTCGGCCAAATCTTTTGAAATACTTTCCGAACGCTATATAGGCTGTGGTTAATAAACTCGGTCTGGCCTCTGGCGTAGAACTATCAATACCCATCAATAGGTGAAATACGAAATTATCCATACGTTTTTCTCTTCGTTTTACTCTATATATATCAGCGGTTGCCCAGGTAATTTATGTAGAGAAAATTGAAAAACGATTATTTTCACATACGTATGTAGAATTATTTGTATCTGTTTATCGTTTAAAAGAATTAGGTAAAATTATATCTTAAGCTGGATATATATATATATATATTAAACTGTGTATAATATATAATATTAACATAATGAAAAAAAAAAATTTATTTTAAGAATATAAAACTACAAAATTAAAATCAAATGGACTTTTAATATTATATGAAAGTGTTGTCTTAATTAGGTATTTATATAGAGTTTATTGTAATTTAATTTAATGATGAATTTTTAATTATATATAAAAATTTACACTATATATTATATATACAATATAATTATGATGCATTGCGTTCTAATGAATGTATATACTATATATTTATATATATATATATATATTGTGGGGCACGCGCGCGCACGACACTATATTATAATATACGGTCCAACGATCGTATTTGAAGTGAAAAATTACGGATCCTTTTCGGTCATTAATATATTATGGATTTAACAGATTCGTATATTATATTCGTGACTCGAGAAGTGTCGGAATTCAATATAGATTTGCCTGTGGTGTTGCCCTCGCGTCCTCGTCTATGGGCACAGTCATTGCGAATCGTGATAATATTATAATTATTATAGAGTATCGCGACTAACAATGAAATATTTCGGAAAATGTTTGGAGGATGGACAGCACGGTTCTCATGGGTCTTGCAGCTGAGGACCGTTTACGATTGCTATAATAAAGGGGAACCGTGAAATATATTTGCAAATATCAAATGCTTCATCATCACTCAATTATAATATAAACTTCAATTAATATCAATAAGGCAACAAAATAATATGATGGTTGTATATGGATTAATTAATTAATTCGCTTTCAACCTTTCGCGGTAGAACAAAAGGCGATACCTGACCGTTGGTAACAACTCGTAGCGGTGATGGGGGAGAAGCCAGGAAGTGTTGGCGAGGAATTGATTTGGAGTTTTAACCATCGATCGAGTTATCAGTGCGTTAAACACAGGGCGACCATTGAAATGGCTCCCAATTTCGGGTGAATATATAGTTGAACCTTGAATTGACTCCCGAAAAATGTATACTTGGATTAGCTCCTAAACCTGTAAAATATTATTATTTAACAAGGGGTTCTTATATTATACGCATTTAATTTTATTGAGGCCGACCTACATATCCACTTATTACCGTTAATATGTGTATACTAATATTATATCGACAATGAGACAAAGTTAGAAATATAGTGCCGAATGCACAAGGTTTGATATTGATGAAATATTTTGGTCCTACCGCATCGTGGAATAACTATACGTCCATCGAAACGATTTGTAATAAACTTAATGAACCCGCCGTCATTAAAAATAAAATCATCGACTTCAAACACCTTTTGATTTTGGCCACAAAAAGAGTATTTCAAAATATCGCATACTATTATCCTATAAATATATTTTCCACCGTCACACGTTGATTTGATTTTGATATGTCCGACACAGATGGTTTTGTATTCGCGGAGACAACATTCTTAACAAACTACATACAAGAAAAATTTTAAATCGGGTCCATTTCCAAAAATGTATTGTAAACAGAATTTTATAGTTGATGAGACTGAAAGATTTCATGAAGATTTAAATTACAAATTTTACCCTTTGAGAATCCATTCGTATTTATGATTATTGATGTTTTTACAAAATATTCACATCGATATATTATGGAGCAGTGGCAAGTGTATTTAGTGGGCCCAATATCATAATATGGAACGAAAAACAAAAGCAAACAAGTAAATAAATTATAACAATATCGTATTTAAATTTTGTTTATTATTATGAGAACAATTATTGTTGAAATTAAAGGAAATATTTTTGAAACACGCCGATTTAATTTTGTAACGAACATCAGACGCAACAGTATCGGCAATTAAGTTGTAAACTACTATAAGAATATTATGATATATTTTTACACCAAAAAGGGTGTAGAAAAAGCACTATTGAGTTAAATTAGTAGTGTATGGTTTCGGTCCATTAAAAGTATGTACAATATTGTCCTGTATTTTACTAATAGTGTATGGTTTTGAATTGTGACCAATAAAACTTCAAGGTCACTCAATATGTGTTTCGTTATCGTTTTCGTAATCACTGTAATGCAGGTACATTTTTTACATTTGATATTAGATTATATTATATATTGTTTTTCGGTTCTCAGATACGACTCCTTATTATAGCCTAAGACCCCGGAAGCCATGAAGCGCAGTTGCAAATACGAATATAATGCCAGTGTTGGCTTGAACTTTTTTTTCTTGACTCACATTTATTATTTGTACACCACCTGCCCTAAAAAAAGTATTCACCATTCTCTAAAAGAATGAATACATATTACATAGGTTTTTAGTGGATAAGTCATGTGTATTTAATGGTATATACAGTAAATATATAATCCTGTATCATTTCTAAACCAATTATATTTATATACAGCGGAGTATATACCTAAATTCTGAAATATATTATACCTACGTACATATAACTTTACATTTATTTATTATTGTATATTTCTTTAAAACGTGAAATGTGTTGTATTCTAATAATAATAATATAATATAATATGGTATATTAGGTATTATAAGTTTCTGTTTATTTGTATTCCATATAGCAAATTTAATATAATTTATATATCATTTCACTGTATGTCTGTATTTATTCTTTTTCTTGTTGAAATTTCCAATGGCTCCACTTTTCTTGAACGATTATCATCGGAAGATCTGTGCTGAACCAACCAGCTACTAACATATTTATTTATTGGTTGGTTTCCATATATTGAGAATAAGTTAATTTATATTGATACACACAAGGCTTGATATATGTTGTATTTTAAGTTTGGGGCTTTGATCTGAACATATTATGTTTATTGAACTAAATCCGCGTTCACATTCTGATGTATAGACAGATGACAATGTTGTGATAAGCACATATTTAATTCCTTTATTACTTCACTCTTTATGCTTGTATGAATAAAATATCTCATTCATTGAATTAGAACATAGTTATTCAACAGACATCTACGTTCCACTCGTTGTATTACATTTTCACTATATAAGATACTATATCAATAACATCTCTGGCCCATGTATTTTTATTTTTCAATTTGACTATCGTATTTTTATTCCTATACGCATTTAACAATTTTAACGTTTTGGGTTTACACCGTATACCCACGTATACCTTACACTACACCACTTCTTGTATGATTGATTAAATATTTAATCAACGCTTGTTAATATCATATGACAAGTCAATATAATATTATTATATATTACACTTAGATAATAATTCATTAATATTTCTGCGAATCACGTGATTCAAATTTACCTCCATCGAGCCGCCACTGCCTGTGTACAATTATGATTAATGTACGTTATTGAAAGTGAAGAAATTAAACAAGAACAATAACGATCATAACGAATCGTAGCGGTGTCGTTATCGTTGATTATTATACGAGCTGAAAATGTAGCGACAAATTACGTCAGAAATATGAACACTAGAGAATCTTAATCTTTTGTGTTCATGATGGTCGGAAATTCGAAACCGATTAAACCGCACTTTACACCGGACGGTGCAATATGCACGTATTGCATATTATGCTGACGATGCGAGGCGTAAACACGTGCGTACCGCAGAAAAAAATACGTTTTTATGGTTTGCGTACTGTAAGTACACACCACACAAGCTTTGTTTTATTTTTGTTTCTCTATTTTCGTTTCATTTCCAGTCCACTCGTCCAACTTTTGACAAGTTTTCCAACGCAAAAGTCTATATAGTTTATTACTATACATCTTATATACTGCAACCGCGGCGTAGTAGTGCTAGGCGTCTGTTGTTTGCTTGTTTGCGTACGGTGACGAGCAAAGCACACAGGGAACGTACCCAAGTTATTAAGGTAGCGGTTCGTGATTGATGTCGGTGGAACATATTATTATTATTATTATTATCGAATCTGGGAATCAGCTTGTACGAGCATCCCCATGTTTACACGTACGTGTCGGATCGAGTTTACCTATTGCCCATATACGACATATACATACATGTATGTGCTACGCTACGTACACACTATATGTAGTTAGACAGCATACAAGCACACGCGGTGCTTAACATATATACATTCGTATAATATATATATATATATATATATATTGTACCTACGTACCTACACGTGTGCACCGCGGATGTGTGAGCGTGAGAAATATTCCGGGAAGTCGAACTTTATTAAAATTTCCGTTTTGGCAAACTAATGATTTTTTTATGCGCCCGCACAGTCAATGCGTTTGAAGTAGGTGTATATGCGTAGGTATTATTACGTGGATTTATAAAATTATCGCTGTTTTTTCCGCGTGCACCGTGTTTTTGGTTCCGCTTTTGTTGACGTGTTTTTAATAATTTTACAAGTCCCGTGGTACACAGTAGTATGCGGGATAAAAAAGAAATTTATGATATAATAATTTATTATAACTGGAAATGTTGACAGCTGATGCTATATCATCGCACGTGTACAAATGACATTACATCGGCTACAATGCTAGTTGTATGTAAAGTTTCGTGCAAATTTAAAATTTTATGTTCGTTTTTGTCTTGCAATCAGGTACTTTATAGTATATAATATATATATATATTATTTCGTCTATTTGATCATGCGTTTTTATCCCTCGTCGATATTGTCGTCTATCGGCGCGAAGCATGATCTTGTGGCTTCGTACGGTTGGTATGGCAAAATTGGATTTTGCGCTGCCTTGTATACATACACGGAACACTACACCCCGTAGGACCAGGAGATGCAGGATACGTCACAGGCGCGTACGCTAAAATGTGTTGTGGCCAAATCATCCGTATAAAAGACCGTGAGTTTGTCATCGAACGCACGTCGGCCACTCTTTCGTTTGTACAGCGGTAAATACCAGGGCAGGGTTGTGCCGTTCACGATGAACTACGTCCGCGAGTCTTCTGTTGTATATATATAGGCCATTATAGTTTTGGCGAATAAGCATTATTACAATTTATACATAAAAATAACATTGTTCGTCATCGCAGTTTTAAAGAATAAACACAATTGACAATCACGCAAACAATCTAACTAAGTATAACAACAAACATTAGATTATCCGTCACCATCGGAAGGTGCTGTTATATGGGTTAAGCAAAATATTATGAAAATGTATAATCAATCATATATTTATATACACAAAGTGCCAATACAATCGGGTAGTTTTATTTCTTGCACCAGGCCTCGTGCCCTTGGAAGAACATCAAAAATCCATATTGGCAGAAAGTAACTGGAAAAATAATTGTACAACGTACCGTGTATTTATCGGGTTAATAATAATCGTACTCATGCGCGTCATTTATCATTCGTATAATAAATGAATAAAAATATATACCGGGTTTTGCGGTAAAGGTCGCCGTTTAGGCAAGTTTTTTTTTAAATTCTTTTCAAAATGAGTAGGTGTGTAGTCAGTAACAATACAAGTATCGAAAATTTAAATTGGGAGTAAAACCAACTGAAAATTAAACCAAACCACAAAATTGTATTTATTAAAAAAAGGCGGAGGGTTTCGTGTTTATATAACTTGACTGAGACTCGCAATTCAGAATGTCGGACCTTCCGTGTACACCAGCTATTAGACGGGTAGGTAATAATGTACAACTGATTTTTCAAATTTCCTACCGTTATTAGTTATAATATACTGTGCTAAATACAATTTTATGTTAATATGTGAATAATATCGTGGTAATCAAAACCCCGGGAAAAACCGTAAAACCCAAAACATTTTTTCGTACATACGTAGCTGATTTCGGTGCGTATAATAATATTGTGCACAGTTGTACTATTAATAAGGAAATTTATTTCGCTCAATAAAATGCGCACATAAATTATATTACATAATAATATATATTTCGTATTGTAAATAGGTATCACAAACGATTATATAATGTTTTATTGTAGAGGAGTTATTATCGATGTCAAACACCGCAAGGTCGACCAAACAGCATGTTATGTACTACGAACGTATGGTATACACTATTATTATTATTATTATTGTATATATACGTAGAGCCGTGGCGAAACGCGAAGACCAACACGGACGTTCGGGGTTTATTTCGGCAAATAACTCGGATTGCGTTGCGTAAATTGCACCGTGTGTCGAGGGGTTCATTCGTTCGGTCCCTAGGATTACGGGCTAACGCTTTTGGAATCCATCCAGTCTGCAGGTCTTACGGGGGCGAAATTGACAAGGACGCTTTTTGCATTTCAAGCCAAACGCGCGTTGCGGGCGATATTATTCTGCGCGTGGTTAAGCCCAAACTAAATGATCGAAACGAAAATATTACCGTCATCATGCACGCTGCCGCGTATAATATGATATAATACAATATGTATATACGTTACGCACTGTGTATATGATGCGGATAAGCTCACGTGCACGCACACGGTGCTAAATAATGTTATGTAAATTCACCGGTGGAGGGCGACGAGATAAATGAATAAAAATCCAAACGCAATAGTTTTTTTTTAATTTTGTGGTCGAAAAAATCTACTCGATACTTAATCATAATGTATGGTAGTGTTGTATATTATAGAATTTTTACAGTTCACGATTAATGTGCAATATAAAATACAAAGTGGTCACTCATTTACATGGTTACGGCTCTTTTCGTAGGCACCATCATCTTCAAGTTGCGTATAAAAAAAATCAAATAAAAAAAAACTCACTAAAAACGTATATTAACATATTAACGTATAATGGCATAATATGAAACAATAAAATAAATAATATTGCGGCGTAAAACCCGTTTGTAGTATATATTTTTCCGTTTTTTTTTTTATTTTATTTTATTTTATTTTTTAATTTAATTTTTTTACATAATATATTAAGAAATATATCTACTCCTTTAAACCAAGCTTGTGACGGATTAGAGAGTTGACATAAGTATAGTATAAATTTCAAATGTATTAGTCAATTACAAGAAACACCTTACTACTAGATATAAACAGAAAATCTAAAGCAATACAGGAATTAAATTTATAAAGAATGAAAATACAAAATAAGTAGGAATGGATTAATATATATATATATAAAAATGGACGAAGAACAGACTAAGTCTAGTTCTAAATCTACCCCAGAGATTAGAAATGTAATTATATTAGTTAAACACTAGATAATATTCGTGCTAAAAAATAAAATGCATAACATGAAATTAAAGCAATATTAAAATAACAAAAATAAACTATAAAATTACCGAAATACGGACTGTTACATTAAAGGGCTAGACAAGTCAGCGAATAGCCACTTATAGACTTCATTTTTCCCATTGACTACCCCCCCCCCCATGAATATTTTTTTTGTTTATAGTTGACATCTGGTTGAAATAGGTTGGACCTAAATAATCTACAAATGATTGCCAAAAGGTTTTTTAGTGTACTTTACTGGTAAGTTGTAAGCCCTATGTTCTCTAACTTGAGAAAAATCTGTATTATTTAAGGGGTTAATAAGTTTTTTTATAGAAAATATTATTGCAAATTTTTTGTACAGGTATCTTATCGGAATAACTCCTAAATTTGAGTAGTTTAGTTTTGATGAGCCTACTAATGATTTTTTATTTAGTATTATTCGTAGTACATTATTTTGATTCGATTGAAGACATTTCAAATAGTTATATTTGACACCTCCCCTAACTAACAGGCCATATTGAAAAATAGATTGATAAAATGCAAAAAAAATGGTACGTAAAATATTTAAAGGCAATATATCTTTAAGTTTAATGAATTTGTATAATGAATATCTAAGTTTGCCTACTAAGTTATTAATATGCAAGTTCCACCTTAAATTATCGTCAAAAATGGTACCTAAATAACGAATTTTTGATATTTGTTTAATGAATATACAATTTAGCATGTTGCAGTTCAATCTATCTTTGCAATTATGAATTACTAAAGGAAAATCTTGATAGATATTCTTAGATTTCTTTTATGATTCAGAATATTATCATTCATAAGAACGTTCGATGGTCAATAATTATTGACGTCGTGTATGACCTATATACGGCACTGCAGTAAAATATACGATTTGATGTTATATTATTATATGTTATCGAACGGAGTGCCGAAAACCGTTTCCGTCTATTGGTTGACATTAAATTCCGTTCGCGACGCACTGTAGGTAATATAATTCGATAATTCGTATACGATTGCAAGGGCAAACAAAAATTGTACTGTTAAAAAATCATCATCCTTGACATTGGACACTGATAATGTCCATGGATTCACCGCGGGTACTTTAAAGCAGTTTTATTTTCGTGTGATTTGAAATCATCACATATTATTTTATTCATATCACAAATCACATTATATAATTTTCACTAATAATCTATGTCACTAACAAATTCAAATATTTAGATCTATAACTTACCTAAATGTAAAAAACTAAAACAGTTGTAATAGCACTAAATGTGCTAAAACATTTTATAATTATGATAAATAATGAAAAAAAGAAATCATCACAGTAGTATGATATTAAAAATCAATGGTGAGATAAAAACTTGGAATACGATTACGATAAAAATAAAAATACGTTTGTAAAGATATTAAAATGAAACCGCTTCGAAAAATGAAAAAAAAAACACTAATCCTATAACACGTAAATGTACCGGTATAAATCATCAAATAATGTATTATACTTATAATATGTACCGTGATGTGCCAAACTTTACAATTTTATAAATAATTTACCGACGGTTTAATTGCAAACATTTCATTCTGACTTAGTTTTTGTAACACTGATTCGTATTTGTGTTTTGTTTTACTATTTTCGTCGATTGTAATTAGTGTTTCGCTTAATTTCGAAATCGGTCGCCTTTTGTTTTGTTGATTTATTCCATTTTTACCAAAGCTAAAAGACTGTACTGTAATTTAATGGAGAATTTATTTACGGAGATAAAGGGTTTCGTATTTGATGAATGGAATATATAATATATTGGCTGTAATAATAAATTCAATGGATGTTACTACACTATTGTTTATTCGTCAAAATTGAACAATATAACCGGTACAAATATTGGTTTGATTTTTTATCACAACAGAATACGTTCTCTATTTATTATTACGTAACACGCCATAATATTTATTATTGACTTGATGGATATAACAGAACTATAAATATATTATGATAACTAGGTTTTAGTGACTTGTAGCATTTGCATACTTTTTTAATTATTGTTAAATATAGCAGAATGCGAAGTAAATTTATTTCTCGGTGCCAAGATATCAAATCTAAAATTTAAATGTGCATATTTTTGCATCTTTGATAGATTTTGCAGGAAAGTGCTTATTTTGCATATTTTGGCAAATTTTTTAAATTTCAAATTAAAAACTATAGATAGTTAACACATTGGCTTGATAACATCAGGAAATATCTTATTGTGCAGTGTAATTTTCAAGGTAAAGAAATTAACAGAATTATAAGAATTAAAACATTTAAATATTTAAAGATTATTTTATTTTATTATTTTACTTTAGGATCGGAAGACACGGGAACACTAAAATGTAAGCCAATTACCTTTTAAAAATTCAATTTACTATACATTTTCAATTCAAGTAATAATATTTTTATATTATATAAATTTTAATAAATTAAATATTTAATTTTACAATATATTTGTTATACTTAATCTTTTTGGGGGGCCATATCCTAATACATATACGGTTATTTTTAGGTGCATATTTGGGTATTTTTAGAGCTACAAGTCCCTAAACCTAGTGATAACGATTGGATACGCTAATTATTTGAAACGTGTAGCTTGCAATTTGTTAATGAAAATTTCCTCGAAAACCATCTTATGCCTATTTTTTTACTTGATAAAATATTATCAACCACAGTTTTTATGATGTTATTATTATAATTCTTATTATTATTTATTATTATATTCCAAGAATCATCAACCATTCCGACACATTGCCAAGAAAAAGCTTTAGAAAAATCTCAAAGGCACGAAAAAAATTGTATTCCTTATTGTTTGCATCATTGAAGAACTAAACAAATAATATACCTAAATAAAAAATGAATACACTCTATTCGATATAAGTGCGTTGACGTTGCATTGCTAATATTGTGCCTTTCGCAGACTTTCCAATTAATTTGTTTTATTTAAAAAAATAAAAGTACTATCTATATTAATGATACACACTAAATGAGTAGGTATTGATAATGTGACAAACTGAAAATCATTATTATGGCTGTATTATTATTATGTAATTTTACACGAAATGATAAAACATTAACCTAAAAAAAGAACCGGAATAGCCTCGCTCTGCTGTACAGTAGGGGGTGGAGTGAACCTCGTTCATAGGATAAGTTATTACGATGGATTTCTTAAATTTGAATGCAATAGGTATCATTGTACATGAATAACGATTCTGAACGGAGTTAATACGTTGGTGTAAAATTTAAAATTATCTATAAAAAAGTCAAAAAACGTCATAACACTTTGAAAACTTAACCATTCGTAGAAAACATCAATATAAACATTTGGTGAAAATTTTAAGTGTTTGCGTTATTTGGTTTTTGAGTTAGATCAAATTCCAAAAACTGATATGATTTGTAAGTCTAGAATATTATATATTATATTATGTTTTACACGTAATTTTATGACAATATTTGCTGTTCGAACGCTTATAAAAATAAATTGTGACAATGAATTTCAATAATTTTTGAATAAAAATAAGAATTACTTCTGTGAAATCTTCTATTAAATTTTCAAGTATTTTGTTTGAGTTTAATTTTTTTTATCAACGATTATAAAAAAAAAAAAATGTAAAAAAATCGAATATTTCAAATGCCTATAAGTAGCTTAAAAATCATTAAAATATTTTTAAAAATATATGGAAATAAAGGAAATACTAATCTTAATAGCTGGTAAAAATTTCAAGTTTCTTCGACTTATACTTTTTGAATTATAACAAATATTTATAATCGATAGAGAAAAAAATTTCAAACCGTCATAAAATGTTTTCCTTCAAGGCCTGTAGAAATTTTTTTTATAGATTTTTGAAGAATAGCTTATGGATAATCTAGTGTTAAAATGTTGAACCTTAAGTATAAACAGAATACATTTTATAAATTTTTATCTACAAAATAACTTGCAAATCAGCATGATTTTGACACATTTTATACAAATTTTAACTTTATGGGCTTATAAAAAAAATTTGAGTTAAACCATCTCCGTAATTTTTTAGTTACGATAAGTATAACTTATGATAAACCTTGTATTACACTTTTAAGAGTTTTCAAATAGCTAAATAAATTTTATAGATATTTAAAAAAAAAAACTTACATAAATCGATAGTTTAAATTGTCTATAAATACGTTGAAAACTATCTATAGAAAATGCTAATATAATCATTTTATGGAAATTTCAAGTACTTACGGTTTTTCGTTTTTGAGCTAGAGCATTATAAAAAAATGTATTTTGTCATAACGTGGTTTTGCGTAGAAATTACAAGAAATTGCATAAGAATCCCAATATCCGCTTGTTTGAACAGCGAATATTGGCATAAAATTACATGTAAAATATAATATAATGTATAATATTCTAGACTGACATGAATGATATCGTTTTTTGATATTTGGCTCTAACTCAATAACCAAATAAGGTAAACACTTGCAATTTTTACCAAATGTTTATATTGACGTTCTCTATACCTGGTTAGGTTTTCAATATATTCTGACATATTTTGACTTATTTATAGACAATTTAAATTTTCGATTTTTGTAAGATTTTTGTTTTGAAATACCTATAAAATTTATTTGGCTGTCCAAAAACTCTTGAAAATTTAATACAAGGTTTATTATAAATTATACTTATCGTAACTAGAAACTATAGGAAATCGTTACCCTCAAATTTTTTTTATAAGCCCATAAATTTCAAATTTGTATAAAATATGTTAAAATTGTGATGATTTGCAAGTTATTTTGTAGTTGAAAATTCATAAAACTTTTTCAGTTTATACTTAAGAATTAATATTTTAACACTGGGTTATCCATAAGTTAATCTTCGAAAACCTATAAAAAAATTTCTACTGGACTTTCAGAAAAAAATTTTATGACCATTGGAAATTTAAATTTTCATGAAATCGTATACTATTGCATTATATTTCAATTGAAATATAAAATACTATATTATATTAAATAGTATATTATATTATATAATAATTATAATATAACCATTTTAGACCAACATATAATCTCCGTTCAGAATCGTTATTTGTATACAATGATACCTATCATTAGTATCATTGCATTCAAATTTAACAAATCCATTGTAATGACTTATCCTATGAAGGGAGTGGACTCCACCCCAACTGTACAGCAGAGCGAGGCCCATCCGGTTCTTTTTTTTTTTGTTCTTCCAAAATATCTCCTGTTGCAGCAGTTTTGATTTCGACTCACGGAAAAAACGGATTTCCACGCCGACGAATATAGGTACATCAGTACGCTCCTCGAGCACACATGACTGACGAACATCATAATAAGTATAATGTTTGTTCCATATAATACATATATTATTTAACCCATACGAGACTATTAATAATATTGTTGCTACGCCGCGGCGCGTTTGTGTTACATTATATTCGTTGCAGTAATCCATAATCTTGGTAGGGACCATCAAAAGTCTCGGGGCCTCACTAAAAATATGAACTAAATGTTGAGTTCCATTAATTCCCATCACGTTCTGCAACCAAGACCCACGTGGTGATCACACATTGTGTGATTCTCCGAAACACCTCTTCGACCGTCTGCCCTCGGTTTCTCACTGTTTATTATTATTGTCTCTCGCTTTTCCAATCACTCCATCTCTCTCTCTGTCCTTCCTTATCCATCTCACATTTTCTCTTCATTGTTCGTCTTCCCGCATTTCTATAATATACGACCCTCGTTTGACCTGAAATCATTTTTTCGACTGCCCGAGGACCAGATGCGCACACACGTGTTCATTCATCACGTCTGCCGCCGCCGTCACTGCAGTGGTCTAAATAGCGAGGTATACCCAACGCACATTCATGTACGACGTTTTCTCCACGTACAATTCGCCGTATGTATATGGACACCTATTTCGTAATATTTTACGGCTAATAATATTGTCAACAACGTAGGAGCAGTTAAATTCTTTTAAAATAAATAATCACTCGTTAAAAATCTTTCGACCGGCGAGTTGTGGTTTTCTTTGTTCTCTCCTACCCTACCCCGGTTTTCATTTGTTTTGCAGGATAAAAGTTTTACAAAAACCATAATGAATACACTTCGATGGAATTTACGTATATATATTAACTAACACGCATTTTTCAGTTTTTCAATAATCGTGTACACGTAAACATTGCAAACGATATTAACTATATATATATATATATATATATATATTATACTAATACTAATATATATTAATACTATATATATTAACTATATTAAGTACCGCAATATTTTCGAATATCACTACTTTCACATTATACCTATATTGCTAACCATAATATTACGATAAATCGTTGTTGTCCTGATATATTAACGTCGATTAAACATTTATACTTGAATGGAATTGCGGTACCGATGACAACGTACGTATTATAATTATGATGAGAAAAAAGGTTTGCAGCACGTGTCCGCCGTTATTTTAACAATACAGAATCTTACATTAACCTACATAAGTACCAACTTTTTTAATCTCAATCAGTTGATTACACATAATTTAAAATGTAAAATTACAGGAGGTATATGATCTGTTAACTCTTTCCTTTGCTACGCCACTGCGTGTGACCACCACGAGAACAACCATTAGGGATTTTATATCGTTTTCTATAGTTTCTTACATCGTAATACAGTTATTATACCTACTATTTTTTATCCATAACTTTCATGGTATTTGGTGTAAAATGTTTAGATGTACATGAAGAACTAAATAGTACCAGAAAAGAATGTATTTTAGTGAATTGGAAAAGTTCATTTAAGACGAGGGTACTGGCGACTTACACGTTAGGAACCGCTGTTTTGTTGTGTGACTCAACTTTTTTGTAACTACGAAACATCAACTAGGATGAACAAGAGTTAAAAAAAAAACATGATATTTTTTTTCGAAATATATATTGTTGTAAATATAGCACCGTCTTCAATTCCTCATATAAATTACTAATGTTTTGAGTATTAGCTTTCCGTTTCATTTTTCTTGCCAATATATTATTATATCCACAACGATCGATGACAATTGAAAGTCAAATATTAATCCGTCCAACCGAGAAAATGCTTATAGTGAGATTCGCAGTATTACGTCATCGTGTTGTTATTGGAATAATAATTATTATCATAATAATCCTACAATTCAACGAAAGCTTCCTTCGCCTCACTTACTGATTTTATCCATCATAGGTTTCGAATTTCGACGAAACATTACAAAATTAATATTATCAGCAATGATTTCGTGAAAACTTAAAGTCATGGCGGATAATAGGCGAGCCACCCGGTAAGAAGTGTCGACGTTGAATCTTAGTGCGTGGGTTCCAACAGACTATAAAGGTATTATTTGATTTATAAATTTGAAAACGATGATGAGCAATCGCACATTGGTTGGTGTGGTATAATGAATTATAATATTTTGGTATACATCCGATACGTTTATTGGATTTGGAACATATACTTTTTTTCTTTTTATCGATAATATTTAGCTTTTATAGCTGCGGGGTCCACCGTTAGCTTTACATTACATGTTTTTACGTTATTATTTATGGGTTACCTATGTGTAATTTTTTTAATATTTAATTGGAAAAGTATACCACCTTAAATATTGTTAATAAAACAAAATGTACAGTATATTCAATATTCAAAGAAATAATTTCCCGAAGATATTTTTTATCCAATTCAAAGAAATTGGCTGGATCAAAAATAAAAGCAATTTTTAAGGCTTCAGAATAACTTTCTGTCCAAATTTTCAAGTTGTATAAAATCCATAAGCACTGATTTTATCAATCGAAATGGTGACTTTATAAAGTTTAGGTATATAATATAGGCTGTTCCTTCGGTAGCCCTTAAAATAAATTTTTTTTTTTTTGTAAAACTGGCTAGGAAGTTTGAAGACATAAGTTTGGCCTCTGATTTTTTGCTGCATTTTGTTTTTCGTCATTTCCGTAGAATTCCACAAAGACCAAAAGGTATTAACGTGTTTTTTCAAACTATATTTTGATGTAAGAATGGCGTTACTCACAGGGGAGACCTCGAGAATGCACAATATCACCTTTCCCATGAACATGCGTGTATATATTTGTTATTGCACTACTTAACAATTTAGCCGAAGCCGTTAAATTAAAAAAATCAACAGAAATAAAAACGAAAATATTGAGTTTTTTTCGCGTTAGTCTTACGTTCGGAGAAAAACTACCAAGAAAACGACCTGTTCAAAGTATATATATATATATACATACATACATACATAAATAACTATACCGATGAACAATTTTCCGTACACAACATGTGTTGCACGAAACTTTCAGTGAGGATTCACTACCCGGAAAAAAACAATCGTTATTGCGAAACCGACGAGTTATTCTCGTCGCTTCACTCGGAATCCAAAACGATCGTGGTGTACCGAATAACGTAAAAATCAAATGTGTTGTAAACTTGCATGTTTTTCAGTGTTTTGGCAAAAAAAAAAAAAAATGAACTGGACAACCCGAACCCTGCAAAAAGTATTGCTTGCCTTCAATTTTCACTCGGGCCCTCGCTCAACATAAAACTCTTAGCGCAATTTTACCACGCCAATAAGTGTTTTCGTGCGCGGAGGACGGACGACAAGAAGCACGAGCGTCGGGCAGTACATCATCATAAAAGCTAAAATCAAAACAGTAAAAATTATTCGTTATTCGCATGCATTGTTCTATATTCAACATTATTGATTTGACTTTGGGTACGTGTGTTTGTGAGTGTACGCGCTCCCCCTACATGGTGCCTATTACTGTATTAGAACAGTGGTTCTTAATCTGTGGTCCGCGACCCCCTGAGGTCCATGAATCTGTCCACGGTAGTCTTAAACCTTTCCAATATTGAGCCTGATGTTCAAAAACTTGTCTTAAAAAACGAATTTTAAGAATATTAAAAACGAAATAATTTATTTTACATTATTCTAAAAAATTAAATGTAATAAAAATAATAATACTTTTTACTGTGTCTACTTATATAATTTGTAATATAAAATAATTATTATAATTTTGGTTATAATAACATAAAAAGATGTTTTGTAAAAACAAAAAGATATTCTAATAATAATTGGTAAGGGGGTCGGCAATTTCTATAACTCTTTCATCAGGGCCGGTCCGTGATCTACAAAAGGTTAAGAACTGCTGCGTTACGAACTATTTATTGTAAATTATTCAATGATACATCTCACATTGGAACGGTCATAGAATGATTATAATATCACCGCGAGTGACGAATTATTGAAAATTGTACGTAGATATAAAAAAAACATGATGGAAACAAATCGTGTTTCTTTCGTTGCAGCACTAAAATAAATAAACATGTAAGTTACGTGTATATACAGACAAAGTTTCCCGTAGTTCATAAACACTAACTCTTGTCTGAAGTTTATTCCAATTTGCGTTGCAGTGAGATAAATATTTAAAGAGCACTGAATGTTGCGCATTCGCATTTCGTTTCGCCAAACCCGTAATATTACCAAGCCATAATTATTATTGCTGTTACGAAATTGAAGCCGCGATGGTAGCAGCTGAAGAGAAGTTTGTTCAATTACATTAAGAATACTGCTGCATGCAGTGCTTTCGAAAGCTTATGCGTACAGCGATTATCAAAAATGTAAACACCAATGAAAGTACGTATTGACTCAATGCTTTTTTGACTGCTGTTGATAAACACAACAAAAAGTATACGGATGCAATTATTTACGGTTTACTAATACATTTAAACTTCTCGTACTAACTTGGTGTATAATATAATTAACGATGGTAAGTTACTATTTTCGAATGGACCCACTTCGACTCCATGAATAAGTGTCAGTTTGTGATTGTGTGTTAGTGTGCGTGTGTGCATGTGCGTGCGTGTGCATGCATGCGTGCGTGGGCGGAAAACTTTCCGTTGCACTTACTCGAGATAATTCCACGTTTGATTAATATACGCGTCTTAAAACTGTTTCCAATTAAGTCTGCAGACAACATATTATTATATGTAGACCACGGCGTGTTCTTGCCCACATGTCAATATGATAATACTATATATTATAATACATAGTATATTGACGTATATACAACTCAAATACACACACATGAACTCACACATGCACACACGCACACGTCATGTATTGGAACGATCAAATTGGCTTGGTGCCATTCTAAGGAAACGATTGCAATTACGGAAATGGAAGTAATTCTGTTGTCGACGTGGATAGGTACTTCGAGTGCATCTAAGCTGCCGCATCTAATATCCGACAAGCGTTTTCGCTTTTGGAATATATCGTGCGGTATAATATGTTTTGTTATGTTTTAAACCGATCGGTAACCATATTATGTATGATATTTAAACGTGTGAGGTCAAAAAAATAAATAAATCAAATGTATATTCGTATATTCGTTTTGGGGTGAAGGGGGAAAAACTAAAAAAAAAACGTTACTATCCATTCACCGCCATCAAATCCCGTGAATACACTAAACTCCACTCAAAACAGTTTTTAGAACGTGGTGATTAATCGTTTTTTAACATTTCGAAAAATGTTAATGTTTCAACACGCCACCACCGTTGCCAGCGACCCGGCCATCGACTTGCAGAAACGAATTTTCCATAAAACTAAATCCTGTCCTGAAGTGAGGTATACGTTTCACTTGCACTGCATTCTACTTTTTGACATTTTTAATTGTTACACGATATTATCTATTTTTATGTGCAAATAATGACTAAATACAGAAGGGGTAAGAAAGTTTCCAATATTTTAAAAATGTAAAAATCTTATACGCTATACGATTTAATATCGCTAAATCTATGATTTTGTTCAAACGGAGCACGTGTCCTATAATATATACAACCCATAAAATAAAATTATTTAAAGTTTCATTAATTGCAGAAAAGGTAGTTTTATTTTCCATATTTAATATATATATAGTTATTTTTGCTGAAATCAGCTATTGATTTAATAATATGTAAATTAGTAAATTAGCATTCATATTTATTCTAATAAATCGGTACCTATGCGTCATAATAATATTCAGTTTTTTTTTTTGTTTTTATAATTAAAACGCATTAAAAAGTTTTTCTATAGTCATGAAATAATTTCGTTGAAGAATCATTTGGAATAAAATAAATAAAAATAATTATACTGAACGTTTTATAAATTTATGTGACTTATAATATTATATAATATTTTGTTTGACAATCATTGTATTACGTAATAATATGTTACACTTTTTCTATACAATTATAATAAAATGCCATGTTAGAAGTTGTATTTTATTTACATTTACAAAACATTCACGTCAATAAACAGAGAAATATTATCAACTTAATTTTTTTTAACGTAATCATATAAATAAAAACAAATATTGTATTATCGTAATGTATTCGGGTTCTTAAAAGTTTGGAAATTAAAAAAAAAAAATTGTCAGTTAAATAACAAGTTTATTTTGCTCTTGAGATTTTACGGAATAATAAATTTAATAATGATGATTGAACATAAAAAAAAGAAAAAATTACTTACGTCAAAAAATAATATTAATTAAACAATCACTTTATAAAAAGATTCCTGTATTAGATCCTGTACGTGTTTTAAAAAGTTTTCTGCGTCACAACCATTTTAAATAATTCAAAATTATTAATATAAAAAAGGTGAGATACAGAAATTGCCGCAAGAAACATAATTTGCATAAGCTTTTATTTATGGCAAGTGAATTTAAATGTAAAGAAATCATAATTTAGCAAGCTCGAAAAACGATGTTGAACAACATGGCTTAGCGTTTGCTTGATAGATCGTTCGCAAATTCGTAAAACAATTGTTGTCTACCGATTTAAGCTTTCAAAACTAATTAAATTGAATTAAATTAAATTTGATCTAATTAAAATATGATAAGAACAGTTTTATAAATAAATTTTTAATTTTATAAAGTTTAAGCTTCTACCTAAGCTTATTTAATCTAAATAAAAATAGAAAATATAATAGAATAGGTAGTGAATAAATTAACAACATCACATTACCGCGCAAATGGTTCATCGATCCAATGGCATGATCCACCATTATATACTCAATATTTGATTATGTTTGCCCAATAAGTCCCTCCACCCTCGGGCCCAGCCCAATTCCGATTTGTCAGTGTCGATGGAACGTTGGATCCACTGCACTATCTTTGATGTGTAAAAGTATACCTGTATAATATTATGACTTGTAAATTATTGCTATATGATCCCCCCCCAAACCTGCAGTTTTCGTGTTGTTCCATTTGCAGGTGCCGCATACGAAAAAAAAAAAACATAAAAAGCGATTGCAGGAACCCAGAAGAACACTATACTATGATTTGTAAAACTATAATACTGTAATATTCAACTCAATGCGCACAATATTGTCTACCACGAATCAATTATCTATTTGAACTATAGTGACATTACACGGACATCGGCTGAAATGCGCTGGTGTATCGGTGCATGATACATGCAATTTCCTGATCGTTTGTTGAAATATATTATAATTATTGATGAACAACATGCAGTTAGCGCTCACTGAAGCTGCGCTCGTTTATTCCCAATCAAACCGTGTGAGTCGTAATCAAATAAAACCAACGTATATTAAACCACGTGTTAATATTTTACTAATGATGCGACAAATCTGCAGTATAATAAATAGCTCGAGTGCACATGTCGAGTAATCTCGAACAGACTTAAAGTATTTGAGTGCACTCGAAATACGTTAATATAATATGGATTCAATATAACGGTCTAACCTATATATTCTATCTCCGAGCTGTTTACTCCACTATTGACCTATAAATCCGTTCGCTATTTATAAAATAAAACAACGACGCTGTCGACTGCAGTGCCGGGGCGATCGAACTTTTTTCTTTGTCTCCGTCTCTACCTCTCCCTCCATCTAGTTATCTCTCTCTTTCTTTCTATTTTTATTTATTTTTTCTCTGTAAAGAAAATCTCATTTTCTTAGACCATCCCCACATGATTTCTTCGCACAAAAACGCGACAGGTATTTTCCGCAATCGAGTTTACAGATAATACACTGAAGCCGGCTGTGTGTGTTTGCGCATAAAACAATGAAATATATTCTACGTATTTATTCACTTATAGGACACAAAATATAATAACCATGTCGAAACGTCAGAGCCGGTATTATATTACGTCGGGTGATTGGAAATCGATATCCAATTATCTATTAATTTATACTCACGAGTGAATGCATTTTATCCATCGCGATAAGTACGGTTTTGTCGTTTCGAAGACATACGTATACATTGGTTTCTCGAGTTTGAGTTTTTTTTTGCCATAATATTCTTATAACGAAGATCACGACAGCCGCGTACATTTACTAGTAGACCAAACCGTTAGGATAGCTTTGTGCAACTACTCGGGGTCAATATTAATCGCATATTTTACATTTATACTCTATTGTACCTACGTGGCATTAGATTTCAGATGGCCCAAGCCAAAACGCCATTGTATTATTACATTTATTATGATGTAGATATTATACGTAGAATAATATATTCTAAACTAAATCGTACACTATCCGCAGTACAAATCGTGAACGTGTTAAATTTGGGCCAAAGCACGAAACATGTGAACAAAAAAAAATCGGAAAGCTTTTTAATATTATATCGTCTAAACCCGACTGCTAAGCTAGCAAGTTGGGCCTGTCACACAAATATGCTCCGCACTTCTTCTATAGTTCTAGTGTACAGTATGGCAGATTATTATGCACCCGTGTGGGCTAGAAGTGCGCATTTCAAGAAGGTCGACGTACAGCTGAATGACACCATGAGAATCATAACAGGTACCGTGAGATCCACTCAATTAGATTGGTCGCTGGTCCTATCCAATATAGCCCCTCCATATCTACGAAGACAAGTCCAGACCGAGTCAATGTAATTGAAACTGAACAACCATGCATACTTACCAGTACAAATCGACATATTAAACCATCCACCTAAGAGACTTAAATCCAGAAACCCTATATGGAGCCCAATACGGTGCAAACGATGGCAAACAGATGGACAAACTCTAACGTCTAAACCCATTTTTAAGTTAGAGTTCCTGATAACAGAATTCCAGGCTTCGGGCAAAACCGAGCACAATGGACGGCCCTAAACTGCATAAGCATTGGGCAGGGTAGATGTAACTATCTACTTCATAAATGTTTTTTGTATGGCCGATTCCTCACTGTGCGGGTGTAGCTCAATACAGACCATAGACCATATCGTCTAGGATTTCCATAATACGAAATTGGAAGGAGGGGTAACAAAACTGCCTAATTGTAGACCAATGGCGATCGAATGGCTAAGGAAGATTATAGCATTCAACTTAAAAAACTTTTAAAACTATCCTACTAATATTAAGTTTATTTTGTTTTTATTTTATTTAATTTTTGTTCTTACTATTATTATATAGCTGTTTAGTCACATGCATAAATAAATAATACTGATAATATGAAGTCGAAGGGTCGGAAAAATACACGAGTTTTGACAATAAACGAAAAAATCACGAGGCCTACCACATTAAATGCATCGATATGTAACCGTATAACGATGGTGCTGCAGAGTATAAAGTGCATTGTGTATAATTATACAAGTAAACGCGTGAAGAGTTTTTCGTTAGGAGTGTGCTCAGAAAATGCAGTGAGCGTGACTTTTCCGATGACGTAACACAATTATAAACGCCGGATACATGAAGTATTACGACTATTGTGTAATAAAAAAAGTATACGGCGACTCCCAGCTGCAGAGCACAATGAAACAATCAGAGACAAATCAGAGAAAATATACTACTGTACAAAGAGAAGGGAAAATAATAATAATAATAGTGCTACAAAACTACCCGGCAAGGAGTCAAAAATGAATACATCAAGAACAGTCGTATCTGATAAGTTGTCAGTAATCATCTCGTTTCGAGTAAGTGAACAAAAAAAAAAAAAGTGTCAATCCTATATTTATTAAAATACGGAGAAAAATAATACAAAATAGCCGAATATCGTCTGCAGAATACATATGTAACGGGACCGCCGTTGGCAAATCTCCGCCACGTAATAATTTTAACACTATTTGATTGTTATGGTAATTAAGTGCTTTTATTATTTATATTCCTATATGCTATACATAATATGGGGAAAGCGATTCAACGTCCCCTATCCCGAGTTGAATGGACAATGGGGTCGAGATCACTTCGACATTGAAAGGAAATGGTTTTTATAATTTATATACAAGTAGGGAAGGTACGAGTGTTCACGTCCGGCCCGCTCAGACAAATGGCGTCGGTTCGTGGACCCGTACGGGAAAGCGTGGCCTAAGCAGGTGCGCTCGGGAGGACACTGCTTTACCTTGGAAGTCCTGAAAAGGACTGTTTTGATTCTCTCGCGTTTCTCGAAAGTCGAAACTATGATTGGTCAATGATTCGTATGTTCCGGCGTCGAATGTGGTTGTCGTACGGTCCGGCGATTATGGTGCACGACGTACGGGCAGTACCGAAGTCTCCACCGGGCAGTGATGAATCTGTTCATTCGCGAGTTCACGACGACGCCATAGGTCCGTTCGATGTCGCTGACTTCGTCGTTCCGGCAGCTAGTAGACTTCGATGGTCGGCTGGTGATTTCCGTTGTCGGCTGGTGTCGTTCTCCTTGATTCCAATATCGGCAACAATTGATTTGAGTGTATATTGACGTCAGGAAGGTTGGAAGAAGAAAAGGTGACGATATTTTGCTTTGCTTTACTTTGAGAGACTGGACTAAAACGTTTACTACTCCAGGCTTGCGCCTTTATTAATGGATGGGAATTTTGTTGTCGAAGTTGGACTGGATGTGATTAGTTGGTTAAGACTTGTTTGCCCATACCAGCGAGTTGGGTTTTAATGTTTGTTTGGTGGATGGAGGAGAGTTAGTTTTACCTATAAATCTGATTTGATTGTGGTTAGAAAGAGTTTTTATAGAACATTCTTTTGGATTGAGACTGTATTGAGTTTTGAATGGATTTGAATTTTGCAGAGTTTAGAAGGGTAATGTTTTTGACAAAGGTAGGCATGCTCGTTATTAGGGATGGGCATCAAATCCAAATATCTGAATTTTCCAAATATCCGAATATTCAAATTCGGATTATTCAGATTATTTAATAATTATTATTGCTAAGCACATAACAACAATGGTGGTTGAATGCGTCAGAAATAAAATATACCCATTCAAAAATGTATGTTAAAGAATTTAAATATAATTAGAATTTAAAAATGAGACATCGAACAGCAAAATTGAATTGAATAATTCGGATACTCCGGATAACCTACGAAATCCGGATTTACTAAATTCGGATTTGACAAAACCGAATAATCCGGATTTTTTAAATGCCCACCACTACTCGTTATTATACGGATGCCAATATTTTGGATGGATTCAATTTTTAGCTAGTGCGAGGAAGAAATGAAGGGAACCCAAGAATCACCTGCGTAAGTGAGGATTGAAGATATGTATAGTTTAAGAATGTTACGTTTTGTTGCAATTGGGATGGGACTAGTTCTGTTGAGTATGGGGTAAAGTATTCCACGTGTGCGGGTTGCTTTTTTAGTAATGTTGAATATATGTTGGGTGAAGTTTAGTCTGTGACCTAAGGTGACGCCGAGGTATTTGGCATGTTTAGAGCAGTTGATAGTGTGGTTGTCGATGAGTAAGTTAGGGACGTTTATTGTATTTTTGTGACCGAAGATCACGACTACAGTTTTATTTACGTTAATTTTGATGCGCCAGCAGTGAAACCAGTTGGACGTTAGATTAATTTGATGTTGTAGTTGGAAAGCTGCACGTTTAGAGTTTTTATTGGTCGTAAAGAACATAGTGTCGTCTGCAAATAGGGACAGTTGTGCTTTAGGAGTAGTTGGTAAGTCGTTGATGTAAGCTAGGCAGAGAGTTGGGGAAAGGCAAAATCCTTGAGGGACCCCGGCCTGTATGTATCTTGTTAACGAAAAAGAGTCTTCAATTTTGGTAATGAAAGTGCGGTCAGTGAGAAAAGATTCGATGATTTTAATGATTGTGGTCGGAGTGTTGAGTTTGTATAATTTATAAAGGAGGTTTTTGTGCCAAACACGGTCAAAAGCTTTTTCCATGTTGAGGAAGATGGAAGCTGTTTGGACGTCGTTGTTTAAGTTTTGGCTGATTTGGTATGTAAGTTTGGTTAGTAGTAATGTAGTCGAGTGGTCAGGCCTAAAGGCAAATTGTTCAGGTCTGATTTTGTTATGTTATGAGCTTTGTAGTTGAGTGAGGATAAGACGTTCATAGATTTTGGATAGTGAGGAAAGTAGAGCAATTGGTCTGTAGTTCTCGGGAAGTTTGTGGTTTTTGCCTTGTTTTGAGATAGAGATGATGACTGCTTTTTTCCAAGCAATGGGAAAGTTGCAGATTTTTAAGGAGCTATAATTTTAATTAGAGAGAGTAATAAGTTGTTTGGCAGAAATTTGATAACTGTATTGGTGATGTGGTCATCCCCAGATGCCTTCTTTTTCCGAAGTTTGTGAATAATTTGTTGAATTGTTTCCGGGGTAGTGAAAATATTTGATTGGTCGATGTATAGGTTAATCAGTGAGTGGTAGTTTGCGGTTACTTCGAGAATGTCTGGACCTGGGTTGTTAGTAAATTATCGTTTCAGAGAGTCTGCTACTAGTTCAGCGCGGTATTTGACTGGAAATATTAGGCCGTTGGGTCCTTGGAGAGGGTGAGAGGCTGGACGTTTGTGGAGAAAACATTTGTTAAGTTTGTATAGGGAGCCGTCTTGGTGGTCTAGGGAGCTTAAGAAGATATCCCATTGATCAGTTTTGTGAGTTTTGGGGATATTTTTGATGAAGGGAATTTTAGAGTTAAGTTCGCGTTTGATGTTCGGGTCGCGGTTTCTTTACCAGATCCGGCGCAATCTGTTCTTCTCAGTTATTTCAGTTTGAATGTTGTTTGGTAAGGGGTTTAGTGAGTTTTCGTGGTTGGGAGTAAAAATGCTAGCTGCCATAGCGTGTTGTATGTTACTGATCAGTGTTTCAATTGGTAAGTCAATTGACTGCGTTGTATGTAACGGTTGTGTGGATAAGTTTGGAAAGTCAGTGAGTATGTTAATGTATTTTCTCCAGTTGATGAAACGTTTAGTATTAGGAGGATACGAAGATACCGGAGTACTTATGGTTTCAAGTAGGATTGGGTTGTGATCAGAGGAAAGTTCATTTGGTTAAGGATTTGAGTTGGAATAGGAAGTCTTATAAGGGCGATGTCAAGAATGTCTAGTCTGTTTCCTATGTATGTGGGAAAGTGGGTGGGGGAGGAGGGCTCTGAAATGAAGTAGTCAAAGTTTTGTACATGGTCGAAGAGTTTTCTGCCGGCAGCGATTGTGGAGTGGCTGTGCCACAAGGGATGCTTGGCATTGATGTCGCCGGCCGAAATCTGCCATTCAGCACAGTGGGTTAGTATGTCTAGGTCAGTTGTTGTGAGCATGGCACCGGGAGGTTTGTAAATTGCAGATACTAAGACTTCTAAGCCGTTAAGTTGGATGAGTACAGAGGAAGATTGGATGACAGTGTTGAGAGTGACGGGTTGGTGGACGATGCGTCGGTGGATAAGAACGACTGTTCCACCGTGTGCAGGTGAGCCACGCACTGGAGGCAAGTCGTTCTTGTAAGTAAAAAAGTTAGGGATGTGAAGTTTGGAGGAAGGGTGGAGGTGGGTTTCGTTTAGTAAAATTATGTCGATGTTCTGTTGGAGTACTAGGGAGCGAAGTTCGTTAAGTTTATGGGTGATACCGTTGGAGTTCCAAAATATGATTTTGAGGTTAGACATGTTGAGGCGTTAAGAGGATAATGAATATTGTTATTGTGGTTTCCAGTGGAGATTTGGGTCAGCGTCGAAGGAGAAGGCGGTCAAGAGGTTTGTTAGTAGGGAAAGGATAGTTGATAGTGTATTATTATCTGGGCCTGTTGGTTTAGGTTTAGTGGTAGATAAATTTTTGATGACGTCGGCGTAGTTCGGAGAAGAGTTTAGAGGAAGTGGAAAGGTGATTTGATTTAGATTAACGGTATTTGGTGGTGGCGGCTGTGGTTTAAGAGCAGTTTTTGGTTTTGCGGTCAAGGTTTTTGTTATAGGTTTTGTCTGTTCCGTGAATAAGCTACACCCTCGGAAGTTGGCAGTGTGGGAACCACCATAGTTGCAGCAAATCGGGGTCTGGTCTGGTTTTTTGGTACAGTTTGAGGCGGTGTGGCACAACGGGTGACCGCAGTTCTGGGAACCATGGCCGAAACGCTGGCAAGCAAAGCATTGAGCTGATCCAGAAGGTTTGTATGACGTTACAGAAATGTTAAGCACAGAGGCATTGGTTATTCCGGAG
>JAIPRK010001565.1:0-47339 GCA_025469195.1 Chaitophorus viminalis
TTTTTTGTCTGCTTTGATGAAAGTAAATTATTTGTTGAATTGAACATTGAATACTATATCTTGGCCATTTAGATTTTGCCACTGCTTTACGATAATGACAAATATTAATTTTTCCTATTACTTTAAGGAGTAGAACTCACCGATTCAATGGTTTACTATTGTTTTCTCCTCATGTAATGCATAGTATTCTGAGGGAAAGAAATTTGATCGATTTGCCCAAGCAAAGCCCCATTCCGCACACTCAAGGGCCACAGTCTGCATAATTTTGTTGAGAGGGACATTTTGCCTTCTAAAGTCTCCACTCTTTATCGTCATAATAAAGTTTAGACATTTATTCTATCATGCCTTTAATGTATTCTCCGGCATCTCTGATATACAATTTATAATTTTTCTTTTGTCCTGATAAAGGCAATATTATTAATCTTGAGTATTCTTCATTTTCTAATTTTTGAAATTATATTTAAAATGTATGCTATCACTGTTATCGGATTATGCATAGATTCTTAAAAAATAATTGATAGTAACTGAAATGATTCATTGTAGGAGAAATATGAAAAATTTATCACGGTTCAGTGTTTTATTGCATTATGTTACAACATAGGTATTAGTGTTACAAATGCATATTACCTCATCTTCAGACACAAGGTTGACTAATTCCACTACATTTTGTACTTATTTTACCTAAAAATATTGAATGCAATATTATAATATCGATTAAATATTAATTGTTCTATAACTTCAATCTGACATGTATGTGCGTATTCAAACTGCGGAATTTCTAATTTTATCGGCTCCACAAGATTGTTTCTTGTACAAGTTGTATTTTATTAATATTTAATTCACTTCAGGATTTAAACTATTCATTTAAATTGACAATGCTGTAACTAAGATTTATCTTTATATTACATTATTATTATCATCTTAGTAATTTAGAAAACATTCTCTTTTCTTTTTTTAAAAACATTCCTATTGCCCAAAGTTTCAATTTTTTAATTTTAATATTTGATCTTATACTTAAATAAAAATTAATTTCAACTGAAATCTTTCGTTTTCATAGTAATAAAATTCTAATAGGCACATTGTATTATTACATTATATTACGATTTATGTAGTATTAAAATTTTAAAATGTTAATATTAAAATTGCATGATTACATCATCTTAGTTGTTCTCTGCTGGTAAATCAGCTATATCCTTTTTTAATCCATCTATTGATTTTGGTGTACACTCAATCTATAAAAATTAAATATATTATTATAATTTATATTAAATATTATTTGTTCTAAATTTTGAATCCCTCATGTGAGTTTATATTCCAATCGCAGGATACAAAATTTTTTTTCGGTTACACAAGCTTATGTCATGATTCAAGTTTTATTTTTTAAAGATTCTATTAATTTTGGGATTTAAGCTATTAGTTTATATTGATAATATAGTAAATACGGATATAGTATAAAACAAATTATATGTAGAAGTAGTCCTTAGATATGATGTCAACAGCTAAAATAAGGTGGAAATTGTAAATATCTTATTGTAATACTAATAATACTATTAGATTTTAGTTTGTGTATTATGTACCTGTGAAGCATATTATAAAAAAAAATGTTTATATATATAACCTAAATGTAAATAGCAATTACTAAGAACAAGTAATTGAATTGATAAAAAAAAAAAAAAATGTATTATATCCAAGTATGATGTATTATAAACAATATAAATACACCACCTTATCTACTAATAGCATTCATTTTAAGACAATAATAAATAAATTTCTTAAATGTATTTTGTGTCATAATTGTTTTATATAATATTATATAATCATGTTTTTATTGATATCTTAGATTAAATATTTTTATTATTATCACAATATTAATTATATTCTGTAAATTTTTTTTAATGATTGAATACTGTATAGAGACTAACAATATATATAATTATGCATCAATAATAACTTATATGTTTATATTCATTTGAATTATTAATTAATGGACTTGTAAAATCCAAGGATGACCAAAAAAAAAAATAATGTATATATATAACCTGAATGTAAACAGCAAATACTAAGAACATGTAATTGAAAAAAAAAATATTGTATTGTATTGTATCCAAGTATGATATATTATAAACACAATACCACCTTATTTACTAATGGTATTCATATTAAGACAATAATAAATAATTTTTTAAATGTATTTTGTGTCATAATTGTTTAATATAATATTATATAATCATGCTTTTATTGATATCTTAGATTAAATATTTTTATAATTATCAGAATATTAATTATATTTTGTAATTTTTTTTTCAATGATTGAATACTGTATGGAAACTTACAATATATATATATATATATGTAATTATGCATCAATAATAACTTACATGTTTATATTCATGTGAAGTATTAATTAACGGACTTGTAAAATCCAAGTGTGTGATAGTGCAAATCCATTTCGTCAATTGTATTAACGAATCCTTGTTTTTACAAAATATAACTAGAAAATAACTTGTAAGTATTACATTTTATATTATATTATATTTAGTTTAATACATTATTTAAAATATAGCTATTCAATTGAAAATTCATAATTTATCACATAATGTATAATTGGGCTCTGCCTGTATTGTTAAATATTAAATAAATAATAATTACTTCATTTACCTCCATGCTTTTTAAATAAAATAAAAATATTTAAATACAAGTAATTAATCTAATTATTTTTCATAAGCATGAGTATTTAGTATGTACCCAATTACTCCTCATTTTAACTACATTTATTTCTTGTCGAGTCCGAGGAAAAATGTTTCATAAGAAACAATTTTTTATTAGGTTGGAACACTCGGGCATATTTTTGAATCTACTACAATAACATAAGTCAAATAAAAAATAAACGGATCATGACAATAATGTCATATGAAATATTTATTAGTGTCAATATTAAGAAGAACAAGAAACACAGCTGAAAAAATGTTGATTAAAATACAAAATATGCTTAAGGTTATAAGTACTTTCGTAAATCGGAGCAGATTTTGTTTAATGTAATTAAAAATTATAAAAATCCAATAAAAATATATTTTATACCAATAAATTAATATTTATTTAACAAAAAATACTGAACTTGTAATGCAAAACAATTGTTATCAAAATAAAAATTAGTAAACTAATGGCTGAAAATTTAGTTGGCCAGTCAGACGCGACATCCCGTAGATTCTCCCTATCAAGGCAATATATGTGGGCCTAAGAAGTAATTAATGAAATATAATATCATTGATTAAATATTATATATTTAATATATAGTATATTTAATCAATGGTAATGTTATAGTATTTGTAATGGTTCCGAAAAAAATAAATAAAAATAGTTCATATTATATTCTGTGGTTATTGTTTTATTATTAGCCAACTAATGGCGGCCAATTTCTTATCAGTGCCTATGGGCCACACATCCATCAAGGTACGTGAGATAATGAATATCCAAAATACATATGTTGCCGTATATTAAGCCGCTTAACGTTATTTATAATGAGCTTCTTATTATACTATATGCTTAATTTATACAAAAATTACTTACTGTTGACGACGCACGTATACATTATTTCATCTACCTTTGACAACGGCATCGGTAACATGAGTACCAAGTGATACGAGCATAAGTCCGAGAACGTATTCGTGTGACCGCATCACAGAGGTGACGGTCATCACCCGATAGCTATAGTAATTATCTATTTATTGTTTGATCAACGGGCGATAGCCCTTTACAAAGTATATGATATGAATACATTATAACAACCAAGATACACATAAAGACAGTAATAATAGTACAATTAGAAAAAAAAAAAAATTTTACAATTCAATATATAAGACTAAGAATAAATATATACGACTAGAAACAAAATAGTGACTAATGATGATTGGAAAAATTTGATTTTCTTAAAATAGAGTATTAAATTTAAAATTAACACGTGTAGAGTTAAAAAAAAAATCAAGAGAATGAGAGATTATATTGGCTACTCTTAAGAGCTAACCTTGAAGAAGCACCACAAATCTAACGGACGTAGGTACCCCTATAAGGCTATAACATATCGTGTACACACTACACGAACGACCGGTGTACATTTATATTGAACATCACTCACTTGGTTTTCTTCCTAGACCGCCTGTGGTTAGTCGCCGAAGGTACGCGTGTACAAGAATTCACTGGATCATCCGTATATGCAGGTGTGAACTTTGAATAAACAATATAACCAGTGATTCAAATTTAGGGCTATGTATGCATAATATTATTTATCATTTTTTTCCGAGATCGTCCTCCTGGTCTCTCAAGTGGAAAACATTCATTGTATTCTTGGCCGTTCCCGGTTCCTGGTTGCGCGATGGCCCAACTTAACTATATGAATTTCTGTTTTTATATTTGAAAATTTGTCTAATAATTCGACTTTTCCGATTAAGACAAACTCAAATAGATATTTAGGTATAGGAAAAATTTATGGTAACAGTGAAATAGATAACGCAAAAGTTATAACAAAAACATAGCGCCATGATTACTCTGTAAAAGATCTTAGGGCCCGTGCACGGTGCACCATTTTGCATAACTGGTAATTGAGTATTGATTGGGATCCGGACTACCAATTACATACAATTAATTTTAGCACAATTCATTAATATGATATTTATTATATAATTAAATGGTGGTTTGATTTGTTGCTAGCTAATATCTTAATAAATAAAATAAAAAATATTTTTTTAATTTTTTTTTATTACAATATATTGAACCGTATAATATAATAGACACGTAGTATAAACAAATCAATTAATCATTAATTTAGCTTTTTATTCATTCCAATTCATTCAAAACATAATATACATATGATAAAATATACATGCGAATAATCAAAATAAACATTACAGTTTAGCATTATGCATAGCCTACAGTTAAAATATGTAACTAAATATATTACCACAATAATAAAATTATATCTCGTAACTAAACATTAAACAGTAAAACTATATTAACAATATGATAGTACTGACCTTTGTACATTACAATTTTATTGTTTTGGGCAGTCTATAAGTAAGTCTATGATATGAAAAAATATTTATATCAATTTTTCTCATAATTAAATGCAAATAGTAAATATTCTTATCATAATATATAAAAATATATATATATACTTATCAAGCATTACAAATTAGGTAGACAAATTTTATGATTATAACTTAAGATAAGTTAAATAATTAAAATACATATTAGTAGTCTGTTCGTTCAACTATTTTTGAATATTTGTATTTTATGTAATATCTACTGTTTTTATAAATTGTTAAATATTACAAAATATGTTTTATTATATTGAAACAATCTAGGAAGTAGTTTTATTGCCTATTTAGTGGATAAAAATATTTAACTTATTTGATTAAAATGTATACTTAATTTAATAAAATAGTCAGAGGTGTCATGGCAAAGCGGGATCAGTTGTGTGTATATTATCTTCAAGAGAATCAAAATAAACTTCTGCTATATTTTTCCAATGTGTAGACTTATGTTTAACCATTTCAAGCACATTAATAAATTTCTTATCACATAAGTCACACACATATGGTATTTTTCTTTGGTGGATTTTTTTGTGTTTTGTTAAATTAGAACAATTAGCAAATGACTTTTGACATACATCACAGCTGTATAGTTGCTCTGTAGTATGAATGGATAGATGAGCAACTAAATTTGAAGACTTTGCAAAGGATTTCTGACAAACTACACATTTAAATGGTTTATCTATGGTATGATTTCTTTTATGTGCAATTAAACTAGAGGAATAGGCAAAAGACTGGTGACAAAACTCACACTCAAAAGGTTTTTCTCCGGTGTGTGTTCTCTGGTGATTAACCATAGTAGAATAATCAGCAAAATGTTTTGAACAAATCTTACAGTCGTATATTTTTTCACCTGTATGCCTTCTTTGATGTCTCATCATATCAGATCTACTGGCAAAACCTTTGTTACAAAAATCACAATTAAATGGTGTGATACCAGCATGCGCTTTCTTATGTCTTAGTAAATCTGATGACCGAGCGAAAGGTTTTTCACACAAATCACATTTATATGGTTTTTCTCCAGTGTGTATAATTTTATGCCGATTTAAACGTGACATCTCTGTGAATGTTTTTTGACAAACTGTACACTTAAACGGTTTCATACCTGTATGGGTCCGTTTATGTGAACATAAATTTGAAGAACTAGCAAATGCTCTATCACACATTGAACATACATAGGGTTTATCTCCTGAATGCATTCTCTTATGTGTTATTAATTGGGAAGAGTTAGCAAAAGCTTTAACACATAAGTCACATTGATATGGTTTATCGCCAGTGTGTGTTCTACGATGAGCAATTAAATGAGCTGATTGGGCAAAAACTTTATCGCAATTTTCACATTTAAATGGCTTTTCACCTGTATGAACTCTTTTATGTCGATTTAAATCCACAGAATGACCAAACTTTTTTGAGCAAATAGTGCATTCAAATTGTTCACCAACATTCGGAGTTGTTAATATTTCATTAATATCAATTAATCTGAAATATATATTATAAAACAATTTATACAGTGAACAAAATTATAATAATAATAGGTTATACTCACTTCTCTACATCTTTGTCTTCAATAACCTGTTCATCATATAAATTTTCAAATATATATTCATCATATTTTGGAAATAACCTGGAAAAAAGTATATTATTAGTATAGAGAATTAAGTATGTAAGTAAAAGTAAAATCCGGGGTAAAATCATTATTTGAATATATCACTCAATTTAACATAATCAAATGCACTTATAGAATTAGCAATAGTAACACTGTTATCATAATAGGTACCATTGATTATAAAATAATCCTAATTAATAATCAATTGTAAAACAATATAACTATCACTTATAAGGGTCTCACTCAAAAGCTAAATTATGGAAAATTCATTTTTAGTGGGGATCCTGGTCTTTTAAATCTATATTAAAATATCAAAATATATATAATTTACAGAACTTAAACAGTCGTCATTTGTTAATTGGATTCAAAAGACCATTTTATCAAGAAAAAAAATTGTGAACTCATACTTACCTAAATACTTAAATAAAATTTAATAGTATTATTATGATACGAAATATCAATGAGTACCCCAGATATTGTTGATCGGGATTAAAATAGACCATTAGTTGATTTTGACTGTCTTATGAGGCAACTAAAAAGAACTTGTAGGTACAAGGTAAACTTGTAAAAAGGACAGCTACTACAAAATGGGTGTAGGTGCAAGTAACTTACAGTGGTAAAAACAATTATTCACTTAACTGCAACCAGCCGATACAGAAATTGTATGACTGATGAATGCCCTATAATATGGAAGATAAGGGGAGACTTTGATATAATCGAAATAGCAATAACATGACAAGTAAAATATTCTGAAGGTAAAATAGTCCTTCATTTGGGAATCTATTGACTAATAGAAAAAAGTATAAAAAATTGGCAAAGAATACCTATTTGGAATGTTTATGAGATTACCAAGAGAATCTATGAAGTGATGAATACAGGTTGATATACATAGGAACAACTGAGAACAACCTAGGAACAAAAGAGGTAAGCATAATAATGAGTAAGGCCATAGGAAAGAAAGTTGAAAGATTTGTGCAGACGTGCAGTACAATGAGAGAATATTATACAATAGGTATATTTATAAAACTTTGTAGTCTTTCAAAAAAGTAATAAAAAGTGTATTAGATCTATTCTTATTCATTTATTTATACATGTATATTGAAATTGAAATAAACAAAAACCATATATTATGCTAAATAAAAAATAAACGAAAAGTATGGGATACTTCTATATTATGTAGGTAGCTACTCCGTTAATCAAATAAACAATAAACCCCTTAGCAATATCAAAATTGGGAGTAACATGACATATAGATTCATGGTATATTTTAAACACCTATTATTAAGTTTAAAAATAGAGGATTTTTCTAAGATAATATTGTGTTATGACGATGATGCAACAGCATAAGAAAACGCCACATAGGTATAACTATAAAACTCCTTAGAACGCAGAACAACTGTTAGTAACACAGTATTTAGGATCCCTCCTAAAGGTTTGGTTTCATCATGGCACATATTACAGGTACCATAGTGAGGTACGCGAAGTATAGATATGGGAACAAAAACACTGACGCGATAGATGAGACGTTTCGATACTCACTCGTTCTCGACAATGTCCACCAAATATTTGGGCTTGTCTAATGGATTCCAATCGAATAACATCATACTGTCGGAGTTGACCATGAGATCGGAACCGTGGATCATGTTCGGCGACGCCGACATGGCCGGCCAATGGTGCGGTGTACTGGGGCGGCAGTTCAGCGACGAAAACCGGCGGCCGGCTATTGTTGTTGTATGGTGGCGATTGTGTGCAACAACGTTTGCTGACGATTCCGCGTGTGCAACGGTTGGGACGAAAAGCGAAAAAAATCAAGAAAACGACAGCGACCGGGAATCCGCGGTGTAAGATCGCATTCCGTGTACGCAGGAACGAACACAAAGGACGAGACAAACGGGAGAAAACAATATATATATATATATATATATATATATATATAACGCACAACTGTTGAGACTTTGGTAGAGACGCACGAGATGCCGCAGCGTTCGCGTCCACAGATGCGACGACGCCGACGACGGAAACAGCCGAACGTCGAGTGAGCTACGAACAGTAGCAGTAGACCGCGATAGACGCTATCGTAAATTCGTAAACAACTGTTGTTACAGCCAGTGAGCCAGCAGCTCTCACGGAAATGTCACCGGGCGGCTGGCTATCAAACTTTCGTTTTCACATTATCACACTTTCACGGGCGCCCGATACTTCACGATTTAAGATATAATATTATTTAGATTATACCTTAAATCGTGCCGTAAACAAAAACATCAACCGTCGCGTTCGTGATAACGACTTGTAATCAGCTCAACCCGGCGGCGTTGAGCTGAGGCGGACGAATTGGCATTCCGGCCAAGAATGTGTAAATTATTGTTAATTCGGTCTCGGTGTTGTTTGTTTGTTTACCTCAGCCGTGCCCGCTCGTCGACACTCGAGCAAAAATCGTACGATCTTTATCAGCCTTGTTATGCTTATAGCTTATTGTCGTAAATAATATAGTGACGTCATGAATCTGACGAAGAAATAATATACTCGCTGCTGCAACATTCGTTATTGCGTTAATCGTTGTTCATTTATCGTTCCTCATCCGTCTTCACGGTTGATCGTAACTACATTCAAATCATTTTTACCGCCGATCCACCATCCCAACTACTTAAGCCTGTCATTCTTTCGTACACTCCTGTATCCTCTCTTATTTCACTTCTCGTCCGCTTCCTTCAAAAGTCCAAAATCGTACATCATCGTACCTCTCTCATTTTAAGTGCGCTTCACAATCCTTGGTCCCTCAGTCGTCGGTGCCTTTTACTGTCGTAGTCGTTTGTACTCGTAACACACATCTCGTTGTTTGGTCGATGGCTGCCTCTGTCATTGACCAGTTGTGCGCGGTGGCTACGTCATCGTCCAGTCGACGGCATATGGCATGATAAGCGGGGCATTCTTATTGTTCAGATCGATGTCGTTTGGCGAGCTCCATAGGGCATTGGCCCAGTTGCCACGATACATGTCGCGCAACCGTAAGCGTATCCGTCTATTCGCAGAATCCATCGCCTTTTGCGTGGTCACTGGCGGCATGGGGTGGCTGGCATATGAGGTGCGCGAGACTGTACTGACCATCGAACGTTGCGTACAAAAAGACCCAAAGCTACTCAACTACAAGGCTCCAGAATATGTTTTTGTCGATAACGCAGCATTCACTGGTAAGATGTTGAATGAACTTGCTCTACCAAATAAACATTACAATTAATATTCCAGATATCCTGATCTGTGTACAAATGCCTGTTTTAGAACTTTTAAAAATTAGAAATTATGTATAATAAAATCCATAGGAACCTCAAATTTAGATCTTTAATAATTCTTATGAATAACTTGAGAAAATAATTTTTAAATTAAAATCATTAGTGTCAAAATTAAACTGTAAATTAAATAAATATTTAAAATAACTCATTTACTCATTGTTTATCAAATTAACAAGTGACACAAGCGATCATTATAAAAATCAGACATGGAATTTGATACTTAAATTGGAGAAGAGTGATCAACAATTTTAGTAATAACCTCCCATGTGTGTTATATCTACATTCTTCTGTTATTATTAATATTTACAGTAGTCAATTGTCATTAGTTTAACAATTTTTAAGCTGAAATTAAAAAATGTGAAGTTATTATATAATTACATTTTTAACATAGTGTAATTTAATTGGTTCTAGAAATTATTGTTTCAATGAGATGTAATGTAAGAATTAATGATAGAAATAGACAAATAGTTAGTATTCTATGAAATACTTATGGCACAATTATTAAGTAATTATTATTACAGATTAAAATTGTGTTTTATATATTATGATTATTACAAGATAAATAAAAATATTTATTAAATCATATTATAGTAATCATCACCGTCTAATTAAAAAGTATTTTTTACTATTTAAACTCTATATTATATCTAACAGAATGTATCGTTATTAACCATTTAAAACAATCTAGAATGTTCCATAAACAAACTTATTTATTTATTCATTCATTCATCGTAATCATCATTAAGTATTGGCTAGTAATCATGAAGTCTAAAAATAATCTTTATGTTGAAAAATATTGACTGTTCTTATAAATTATAATGATTATAGTAACATAACATATTTGTATAAGTTGCATATAATATATATTATGTATTTTCTAGTCATCTTAAATTTTTATGATTTAAATAAAATTTAAAAAAAAAAAATGTTTATTTGTATGTAACATACATTCAATTTTAATTTCTGTAGAACTCGATGAATATCAAATCATTGATGGCTACAGTATAATTCAGCCAACAAATCCTCCTGTATTTTTTTTACAAAAATGGAATGATTTCAAACACAGAAAAGCTTGGAAACTTTTAGAAATGATTAACAAGTGCAAAAATTCTAAATTAGCTTGGGCAGCTACTCAACGACTTACAACTATGGTTCATCTCAAAGGTAAATATTTATAAATTGATTCCATATTTTTCAGTTAAAAATATCAAATTAAATTGAAATGGAAAACAATTTTTAACATGTTAATTGTTTTTGTTTTAGATTCTGATTTCCAACATCTAGCACAAATGAGTCAAGCACACACTATGGTTGGCTTAGCACGATCGGCCAATGCAAACCCAAAATTCTTTCTACCTCCTAGAAAAATGAGTTGGACCAAGGATGTATGCATCTTACATATTTTAGTCATTTTATTTTGCACAAATAATAATCAAAATCATTTTGATTTAGGACATTCTAAAAAAAATTCATGATTTGTTAATTCAATTAAATACATTAAATGAACATAAATGTTTGTCTTACTTTTTGGCGTGTGCATTTGAAGTAAGCAAAACTAAATATATTAAAGTAATTTTCCACTTCTTAATAAAAAAATAAATGTAGTATTTTTACTTTTACAACTAGAAATAATTTTCAAAAATTTCGTCTTATATTTGTGTGTTAATTTTTTTTTAGGATAAACACCATGACTATTACCACCCAGAAGATTTACCACCTAATTTTAGAAGTATGCAAATTGACAGTGATAACATTTTGCAGTTGTGCATAAATGCTTTACGTCATCACTGCAATAATGAAAAAGTTGTTTCAGGTATGTAATCTTTATTAAAAACAATTTATAATTTTGATGGAATGGTTACATTTTTCATAGATATGGTGAAACTGGGAGGTTTACAAATTTTAATGGCTTTATATCAATATTTAAAATGTGATGAAGAGGTTGCCGAAGAAATTGGGAAGTTATTATCTGTTGCTTCATTGAACAAAGGTCTTATTGGAGACATTGTTTCAACTGGTATGGTTCAGCAAACATTTTATTGCAATTTATATTTGTTATTGGTGGGAAAATTAAGGTTATACTGGGATATATACTAATGTTGATGGAAAAACATTAAAAGACTTAAATGATAATTTTTTTTTCTATTTTTATTAATTTACTAATTATAATTAACTTTGTGAGGTTTAAATAGTTTTTAAATGATTTAGGATGGATCAGTGTATTATTTGAATGGAAAACACACCAAAATTTTAGAATTCAATCATGGGCCAACCGAACATTGTTAAATATGGATGATGGAGATCCAATCAATGGAAATTATATGTTTGGAAAGCAAACAGTCTTACTACATCCAAAAAATAGATGTCAGCAAGATGCTATAATTGATGTAGTTCTTGTACATGGCCTTTTAGGCGGTGTAAGCTTTTCATGGCGAGAAAAATTTTTAATGAAAAATGAACCACTCGGCCTTTTTGGTAATCTTATTTATCTAGTATATTTACCTTTTTAATAGTATTATTAAAAAAATTAATAAAAATATTTTAACTTGTAATTTTCAATCTTTGACTTTTAAATTTAGTGCATTCACTATATGCATAGTAATTTTTGTCCAGGAAATTGTTTATATTTATATTTCTTTTGTTAAAATGAATAAACTAGTGTTTGTTGTCCATTTTATGTATTACATAAACTATTTCATATTTTCATCCAATATGTAGGAATAATTAATTCTCAGATTTGGTTCGACTTTTTTTTTTTACTTTAATATTTAGGGTTTTTTTTTATCCTTGAGCCTCAAACTAACAGAAATTTATTTTGTGATAGATATGAGTAATAAAATAGAACCTCATAATTCTTCAAGTACAACAATCCAAAAACTACCAGGTGGAAAAATCATGCAAGACTATTTAGATAGTTACAATGAAGTGGAAGCTAGAGAATGGGATACAATTGGAAGCAAATTTGAGTTTGTTTTGAATGATATACCCGAAAAAGAAAATTCAAGAGGAAATGGTCCATATTCATTAAATGGGTATAGCTCTAATATTTTGGTTTATTTCTATTTCACTACATTTATTTGTTTTTTTCTGAAGGAGTAATTCTACAGTAAGAAATACAGCTCTTAATGAAGGTCAATATAGTCAATGTTGGCCATCTGATTGGTTACCTACCGATGTAGAAGGCCTTCGTGTGATTGGTGTTGACTATAGTACAACGCTATCTGAATGGTTACCATCTTGTCCACTAAAACAAAAAAAGTAAAATTGTACTTACTTGATACTTTTTCTAAATGTATTAATATTATTTGTGCAATTTTCTAGTCATCGTACTCTTGAAGGCCGCACAGACAAATTGATGAAACAATTGCTGGCTGTTGGTATTGGAGACCGACCAATAATTTTTTTGGCTCACTCTATGGGCGGACTTTTAGTGAAAAATATGTTAGTTGCAGGTATTTTTTTTTTTTTGATTGCTGAATAAATATGTTTAATCTAGGCATTAAAAACTTTTTTTTTTACTTTTAGCGCGTAACAGTGATGATCCAAATGAAAGAAAGCTTTTTGAAAAAACTAGATCTGTGTTCTTTTTCAGTACTCCACATCATGGATCTCCATTGGCTACTCTAAACAGTGCATATCGATTCTTTTTATGGCCATCGGTAGAAGTAGATGAACTCAGAACTGGTAAATTTTATTTTTCATTTTTCATTTATTTCATTAATGTATACAAAATTTATTTTGAAATCAATAGATTCACCCAAGTTAGTGCAGCTTCACACTGATTTTCTTGAATGTTTAAAAGAAAATCCAATGAAGATTATAACTTTTGCTGAAAATCTTCCTACAGAATTTACTGCCTTAAAAGTACCAATTCTGTGTGTACCAATAAGTGCAGCCGGTAAGTTAAGTTTAAATTATAACATCTAATGTAATAATTTTTTTTTCACAATGCTTATTTTATACAATAATGTAATTTATATTTATTTATTAAATTTAATGGACGGAATGTCCTCTAACAAAATGTGTTTAATAGGAAAAAAAAATAACAGACTAAATTAATTAAACAAAAATATATTAATAAATTTGGTTTCTAAATTATAAATAAGTACAATAATAATAATAGTAGTTGGTAAAAATGTAAAAACCTTATATAAATGGTATTATGTACTATGTATTAAGTACATTTAAAACATTAGTTTAAAAAGAATGACAAGACATATTAAAAATTCAAGTGTGGTAGAAATAATATTGGCTAGAAGAAGAGCTCAAGGGAAGAATGAATTTGTACCAGTGTTTGTTTTATAAAAGGGAATGTTAAATAAATCTAAAATATGGGGGTATTTACAAGGAATACAATGATTTATGGAGAAATTAGATTGATAATCTGGGACATAAGCTATTTTTTTAAAAAACTCAAATTGGATATTATTATCACTATTGTAAAAGAAAAATCACATGACCAAATTAGTGAGCCAAACTCAAGATTTGATCTTACCAATGAGTAATAGAGATTTATTAGGCTGTTAAAATTTCTAAAATTGTTCGTATTTCTTATTGATGAAACTACGCATTTTGTAAGATTTATTTTAAAGCTAAGATTTTTTTCAAAATATATTCCTAAATCTTTAATAGAGTTTACTTTTTAATTGTGGAAAATCATTGATATTATATTGAAAAATGAAGGAATTAAATATATTATTATATTTATTAATATATTTTATTATATATTTGTTTTTTTTTTTTTTTACACATTTGACCATGTTTTGATTATATTTCTCTAATTCTAAATGATTTATTCTTAGATCCATCTGTGGGTGAAGTTTATGAATTACCATTAAATCATATGTCTATTTGCAAAGCTGATTCAAGGTAAATATTAAATAGTACTTGATTAAATATTCTATCACATTAATACTTAATTTTTTTTGCAAACATTAATGCAAAATGTTAACAAAAAATTTAACAAATTGACAAATTTTTTACTACTCTGGTATTTTGTGTTTACTATTGTAATTTATATTTGCAGATTATCATTTGTGTATCAAAAAACCTTGTCTGTGATAAAAACAGTTGCTGCATATAGCAGTTAACACTGCCAATTACAGTTGCGGTCAATATGATCTTTCAAAATATGGACGACGATCTATTATTATTAATTTATTACTATTATTTATACCTATATGACAAAACTAATTTTATTTATTTTTTTTTTATTTTTTATTGTGCCAGAATAGGTATAATTAATTTGTGTGTTTGATTTCCCTTGATCTCTTTTTGCTTTTAAATAATGTAATTTAATTTATTTACACATTTCAAGCCATTTCTTATGGAATTGTAGATTATTTTAAATAATATATCAAATTGACCAACATTTAGAAAACAATTCTTGCAATATTGTGCTATTATAAATATTAAAAACATTATGCAAATTATGGATAGTTAAAATAATCATAATCTTAAACTACTTCTTGTAATAAATGTATTTTTATTTATTAATTATATTACTTCCTAATGAATTTTTGGTTCATAAATATTTTTACTATCACTACATTTCAATTTCTGAATCCTGTATTATCATCCATGAAAAAATAATTAAATACTATTAATACATTTATATTGTATGTATAATATTATGTGAGACACATAAGCGAAATTTGGGGTTTCTAAGAGAGGCTTAGTCCCCTTAAAATCCAAATTAGCCCCCTCCCCCAATCTACATTATGATTTTAAATAAAAATGTAATTAGACACTTGGAATAATAATTTTATAATAATGTTTAAAATTTTATAAAATAAATATTGTTTTAAACATTTATCACAATTATATTACAACAAATATCACAAATTCACATTAAATGTTTAAATTTAAATGAATAAACGCAAATTATTAAGTTGTATTTAAGATGGTTTTTGTTAATTTAATGTTATGCTATTATTTTTTTGTTTTTAATAAAGACCCAAGGGTAAAAATTGATATTGTGTTTAACAAAATTTACCTCCCTCCCCCCAGTTAAAAATTTCAAATTGCATCTATGGTAAGATATCTAAGAGTTAAATGGGACTAATACTGACTATTACAAACATTTAGATTTTGATCTAATGTTTCAAATGCTTTCAATCTTGATTCACTCTTAGAGAGTAGGTGTTCTATGAATTTGACTCACCAGCAATACTCGCATTGGTAAATTTCAAGGTTCCCCTGATAACTACACGCACAATTGTTCCTTTCCATATTCCCACTTTACCTCAAACTATCAACGAAATTAACCCACGAGTTGGATGATGTCTTAAGCTTATGCGGACCCTTCTTTTTGATTATAACTATTTATTCTAAATAATATTGTAATGCAATTATTATGATTTTTAATTTTAAATGTAATATTAATGTAAATTCTATTTTGTAAATTGTATGCACAATGTTGTGATAAAGGTACTCACCTGTTATATATATTTAAAATAAAATAAGATATGGTCACAAAAATACTGAGGCCTTTGTTGATTTTTTATTTACCAAAAAACTTAATACAGGATCACAAGAATGTGGTGTCATGCATGGATTATCTTATATTATATGAGTGTAAAAAATATCTTTCTGGATTTTATCCAAATATCTAGATACTTCTTAGGACTGAAATGTATGCACTTTATTACAACTGTTAGTAAAAGATAAAATTCCCATAAAATATGCCCATTTAATATTTCATAATATGTACATTTTATTACACAATGAGTATAATATTTTATACTTATACAATTTTATAGTTTTGCAACATGATATGAAATGGACGTAGTAGTATGATCACTGAGTGTTAATAGTGTTACCGTAGATTAAAATACATACTTGTATCAGAGCTGGTGCTAGGTTTTGCGAGGCCGTAGTGCCCGAGCAATGTCTTTGACAAAGAACATAAATATTACTATTTGTCAACCAAAAATGTGATCTCTTCTCATCAATTCTTTGGACAAAAATGAATAGTACCTATTTACTTACCAACAAAGATATATTTTAAAATTCAAACAACAATCAAGGTTCACCATTTTCATATTAATTGTAATAGGTAGGTTATAATAAGGTAGTACCTTATTTAAAAGATGCCTACAAGCAGTTTCACCATATTCACTACAAGACATTGAGGGGTGAACGATTATTTAACAGTTTAAAGTTGTTTACATTTTTTGTATGCAATATTTGTTTATTAAATAATAAAATATGCACTTCTAAACGGTTCAAACCTAACCTAACCCGTAATGCCTCATTTTGCAAGGTCCTGATCAAGTGCAAACCACGAGTGCATGTTTGCTTTTCGCCGGCCTTGCTTGTATAGGAAAATGTTTGTATTCTTTGTACAAACTATTAACTAGGTAACTAATAAATAAACAGCTGTACGTTGCTTACATTACCGAATCTATTGTACTTATAACTGTCGAGATTAATTAGTATACTTACATTTCAATACAAAAATAATATTAATACATACCTACTTATATATTATATAGGTACTTGGCCGCCACGTAATTTGCGTATTGTATTCATTTTGCCAATAATTATTATTTATTAATAGTGGTGTAGGCTTTTTTTTTTTCTAGAATTTAGTTTATGTCATTTTAAGAATTTTTTTTTTCTGTATATAGATCAATCAGTTTTTCAAATATATTACGTTGTCAGTTTGCCAACCATCTATAATATAGATTTTGTATTATTAGTGTATTATCAAATAAATATTAATAAGTATTTATATGTAATATGTATACAATTAATGCAATTATATTCTAAATATGCACTCGATGTTATATGGATACATATTATCAAAAGCCAAAATGTCAAAAACTACATAGTAATAGTAGGTACCTACTAAATTTTTTTTTTTTTTGGTACAAACCAATTATTTATTAATAACGTAATTAAAAATAATAACAATATAACATAGTTATTCGCATTCTTATGGTAAAAATTAGTTTCTTCTTACGCGTACGCCGTTACATATCCATTCACTATTATGTTCACATGAGACTATATTATGGTAATACAGACAATTGTAAACCAATAGATAACCAAAATATTATTATATGATTATGATTTTATTTCCATAGGAACTTCGTGTGTGCTGCATCGACGGATTTTAATTCGCAGTGCACCAAAAACCATTTTTTTTTCTTCTAATTATTATATAAAAACAGTCGCTGCATTCAGCCGTCCGGCAGATAGGTACTTATATAAATAATATAGAACAAATCGCCATTCCAATCGTTATAATTTCCGAATACTCCTGATAATATTTTCGTATAAAAGCTTTTGCTACATAAATAATACCGCGCAGAATAGATTTGATATATTCAGTGGTAACACGTTTGAAAACGATAATACATTACCTATATAGTGACATAATTAGATGTATTTATAGTCCTCTAGACCAGCGTTTCTTAAATTTTTTGATCTATAGAACCCTTTTCGATGTTTACTTCTATTGTGGAACCTCTACTTTTTTTTATGTTAAAATAAAAATAATAAAAATAATAATTTCATACAATGATAACGTGTGTACCTACCTACCGATAAATACAGAATATATTGTAGAAGTAGGTATACAGACTATACTATATACATTATAATTTAATTTTAATAAACAAACATCCCCCCCCCACTAACCAATACTAATCTTAAGTTAGATTTTTTAAAGTAATTTTTTTGAAAATTTTGAAAAAAAGCTTTTAAGTTTCATGGTACCCAGAAGTGATCACCACGGAACAAAGTTTAAGAAACTCTGCTCTAGACATAAGAAGTAGCGCACACAGAATTTTTTGTCAGGGAGGAGGGTGCATATAATAATTTCCTAAAGAGAGGAATTTCGTAGAATTATTTGCTGAAATATGATAAAAAGTTAAATAGCATACAAGAACTAAATAATTAAATAGATAATAAATAATAAAGGTATTATAATCCGTGAACTTTTTAATTTATAAATCCAACACCCATATTTGAATAATTCATATTATCATGACAAAATAGACTATCTAATATAGTTTGTCGTGCGTATTATGTCGTAACAGCCATGATTCTCGGTATGCTGATGACTGTAAAACTTAGTGAAAAGCAATTTAACAAAGGAAGATATTTCGGGCGGATTGTGACTCCTTAACACCCTCTCCCTCCCCCATCCGTGTGCGTCACTGGACATAAGACGTAATACATGTGGAATTTGTTAAGTGTACAGTTGTTAAGTTGTTGTGTTTTTATACCTAGTTAAGAAATTATTAATACCTACATAATACCGTATGCCTATGGTTTATGTGTTTCGGAATAAAAAAAATAATTAAAAGATAATAATGAAAAGTAAAAATATGTATGTGTGTGTGATACTTCCGGTTGAAAGACAACTATAGGTACTTTTAACAAAATATTATACTACTTAGTTGTTCTGAGCAAATACTGTTTTTGTTTTATTTCATCAACACTATATTATATTATATTATTATTATGTTACATTATAATGATTTACCATTGATTTTATCCGAATTAATATGACGTATATCTATCCGTGTTCGTGAAGGTATATTATGTACAGATACCTATATATTATGATAATATAACATCTTGTTTCCTATACAGTCACACTATATAATAACATTGTAGTTTGTATTTTGATCGCAGTCGTGCGTGCTGCATGTGGCCGTCTCTTCCGGTGCCGATTCCGTCAACGAATGGATCATATTGACCAACTCTTGGTACAGAAAACAATTCCTGTAACGTGTGTTGAATCATTATCATTGTAATGAGTGTTTTTAATAGTGTAAAGGGGAACGATATTCGATTTGCAATCATTGTAAAATCGTAAGAAATTATTTATAATAACATTACCTATGGTAAGAATAGTCAAAAATAGTCTCCATAAAATAGTATCGAACAACAATAACACATTTTGATAGTATGATAATGAAGCCTCAGTCATCGTTTATTACAAATGGAAACACTCAATAGGATTGATTTCCCGGCAAGATAAATGCCAGTGAACCGAAACACCCCGAACAGTGGATATATTATATTATATTATACTGACAGTAGTAGCGGCTCTAGGTTTTGATTCTGGGCGGGGGCCATAAACTTTACACACATTTTTTTAGATTTTGAACGGAGTGATGGAATCTATTGATTTTACAATGATGTGTTTTTTTTTTTGTGTGTGTGTGTGTGTGTGTGTGTGTGTGTGTGTGTGTGTGTGTGCGCGCCTGAGGACACCTTTTTCGGTAGTAAAAATGCTTCGATTTTCTTAAACAGCAACTTTTCTGAAAGAAAAGTGGTACTTGGGCAAGCCAAAAATCCAACTTTTTCAATAATTAATAACAAAAAAACGGGAAATTTTACGCAAAATCACGTTTTTACAAAATACATTTATTTAAAATGCTCTAACTCAAAAACGAAAAACCGTAACAACTTGAAATTTTCACCAAATCTTTGTATTGGCATTCTCTATACATAGTTAAGTTTTCAAAGTATTTTGAGTTATTTATAGACAATTTAAATTTTCGATTTTTGTAAGTTTTTTTTTTTTAATTATCTATAAATTTTTTTTGGCTGTCCAAAAACTCTTGAAAATGTATTAAAGGATTAATTATAAGTTATACTAATTGTAACTAAAAAATATTGGAGATCATTTGACTCAAATTTTTTTTATAAGCCCATAAAGTTCAAATTTGTATAAAATGTGTCAAAATCATGCTGATTTGCAAGTTATTTTGTAGATAAAATTTCATAAAATGTATTCTGTTTATACTTAAGATTCAACATTTTAACACTAGGTTGTCTATAAGCTAATCTTCAATAATATATAAAAGAATTTCTACCGGACTTAAAGGAAAAATTTTATGACTGTTTTAAATTTAAATTTTTACGAAATTACAAACTTATTGCATTATATTTCAATTTAAATATAAAATACTATATTGTTATATACCCATTTTAGACCAACATATCATTTCCATTCAGAATCGTTATTCGTATACAATGATACCTATTATTGCATTCAAATTTAATAAATACATTGTAATGACCTATCCTATGAACGAGGTGCACTCAACCCCCAACTGTACAACAGAGCGAGGCCCATTCGGTTCTTTTTCAATATTATTTGATATATTTATTCAAATGTTTCAACATCAGTGCCACATATTACTTACATTAGTACAAAATATTTTACAAAATATTACACAAGTCAATAATAGTGTATGTTATTATATTAAATTCCAGTTTTTATTTTTTTTTTTTTGAGTTTGGGGGGGGAGGTATGGCCCCCTAGTCACCCCTAAAGCCGCCACTGATTGACAGTAGTAGTAAATTATGCATATATATATATATATATATATATATTGACACTATATACCTGTACCGTGGTTAACATTATATGCTAATGTGAAATAAATTAATTCCCAATTTAAACGATTAATTTGCAGCAAACAATAATAAATATATGAAATTGCCTATGTAGGTACGATAAATATTTGATAAGTATTATCTTGCCGGTTTGGTTGTAATGATTACACATTATGGATCTACTACGTACCCCCATTCTTTAAATAATTTGAAAACGTAAAATTTAAATAATGTCTAATAAAAAAAAAAAAACCAATTAAAAGTATTTATACCATTTATATTTATTTTTTAATTTCAATAACAAAGATAATAATCAAATCAATAAAACTAATAAAATGAAACCTCATATTATATTAATTTTCCCATTTACCCAAAAATAATACTAATAATAGATATTAAATGTTTTAAAAATACATAGTTGTATTTAAAAAATATATAAAAATTATGTAATATTATGCTTTATAGTAGAGAACATCAAATCCCCCTTCAATTTTGACTAGAGGTTTCATTATAACCTGTAGGCATAGGGTACGTTTCTATAGTATATTTTTCTTATTTAATTATTTTACACGTTTTCTTACCGATTTTTGGGTTTACAAATATTTCGATGATCCAAGGGTACTCCGTATAAATCTCCAAATCCAGGATCTAAATCCGTGAAAAAAGTAAAAAAAAAAATAATCAATATAGCATTATAGGTAATGTGTGTACAGTAAATGTACCTACTATTTATGTTATGGTAAAAAATAAGGATTAAGGAGTAAATTGGGACTAATATTGACTGAATATTTTTACTATACACTACAAGAGTTATATTTTTTATGAATTGTTCATGATTTGAATATTTTAAACTTAGAATTTAACGTAAAAGGTTAATTAGCAATCCAGGATAAAATGTAATATTTTGAAGTATAAAAATGTTCCTTCAATAGGTACATTGGAAAATTAATGATAAATGAATAATTAAATTAAATCAAATGTTGTAATAAATTATTTTTTAAAATTGAATTTTGACAAAATCAAAAGTAGACAAATGAAGTACTTACATTGATTATTAATTCAGTAGAGCTACTCGTTTTTCTATTCTTTGCACAAAGAGAAATGAAAAAAATCGATTTTAAAGTTATTAATAACTCAAAGCCCAGAAGGTAATAGGTCTCAAAGCCCTAAAGACCTAAATACAACTAAGAATAAACAAATAAGGTGTTGTTAAATATTTTAACATACCTACCTACACTCGTATGTCTTCAAGAAATATTAATCAATAGAAAAATGTATATTAATAGTAACTCTACATTTTAATAGAACATTGGAGAAGTGTGTTTTTTTATTTTTTGACTTAAGCACAAATAACATTTTTATTTTATATATATCCTGATCAAATAATTATGAAAATTGTTTATATCTATGTAATTATTAATCTCACAAAATAATTCATTGCCATCGTTCATTTTTGATTAATGTTTTTACTAGAATTTTTGTTTATTTTTGAAATTGTATTAAATAAAAAATTACGGGAAATAATACAAAGAGAATTTGGATATGAAACCCCTCAGGCTGTGGCAACTCATAAGTTGAATAATTTCAGTGAGCCTTATTTTTCTTATGTTTATGAGTGCCAGTTATTTCTTTTTACTAAATATGCTGGGAACACTTATAATTTATAAGTAAATACCTCAGAAGTAAGAATTGATTACTATATCGGAAGTGTCTATACCCAATGCATAAAATACATAATTAATACATATTATAGAGAAATGTACATTTTTAAAATTAATGGTATAGGCACAATAACTGAAAAGCTTATTGTTTTAGATGCACAGTGTACACTTACTAAACTGTTTATAGCACTACCGGTCATATTGCACAAGTTAAATCATTGTAGTACTTATTTTATTGGTGTTCGCACCAATTCTATCAGTATAAGGCCAGTATAGTGACTAATTTATATTGTTACTTTTTTTTGTACTGTACACACGTGCTTGAAATAAGTTAAATCCACTATTGTATCCCTATTGAAATTTAATAGAATTTAAATTGATGTGCATAATGTAACTTATGTAGGTATTAATTTGGAGATAAGTATTAGAAAAGCATCCTATACTGATTAAAAATTGAAAAATCATCTGTTATGAAATTAGTAAACATAGGCAATTTACAGGGTTAAGGTAAACCCTAAGGGATACTTCGATAGGTTACTTATTTGCTATCCAATTAACTATTGGCTGTAAATAATCATTACATAATATTATTACTTATACAGTTATACGTTTCATTTATACATATTTTATATCGCCAGTGGTTGGTAATTATAAGTTTATTCAAATAAGCTAGTAGTTATATATACACAAATTAGATGATAGTGTTTTTATTTAAAACAATTAATTACCTAATAAATCTTTTTTAAAATATGCTAAACCATTATTGAAATTAATTTTACAGCTCATCTATTAAATAAGTGTAGTTTTTACAATTTTTATAAATATTGTATTTGAAATAGCTGTTGTTTTTGAAATTTATTATGTAAAGTGGCGGATTTAAGGATAAAATCCCAAACTGCATACTACGTTATAAAAAGCCCAATTTCTATCAAATGTTGTGAATACCAACTTATGAAGGAGGGGTTCGTTCTCCAATCCTTCTTATAAGAACTAAAAAACACAGCTAAAGTAGATAAAAAACAAAAAAAAATATTTATTTAAATCGTCCAAACTCTATATAATATAAACACTTGAATAATGATTGAAAATTTTTATCGAAATGAAAATAAGAGTAGAATGAGGATTGGATTCTGGGGGGTCTTTTATGTTGGGGCCATTGAATTGAATCTTTTTTGTTTATTGTATTTATTTTAAATATAGTTTGTTAAATTTGTTAATATTTTGACTCTCTGCTCATGATTTTTTGGAAAATTTAATTATTTTATACTAAAACATGGCACAAACACATTATACTCATATCTTAAGTTTTATGAATTTGAAAAAAAACTGTTACGACTTTGTTATGACTGTTATATACTTATAATAATATAAATGTACATCAAACTGCTTATTCTAATAAATATATACCTGCAGACTGTATGGAAACAATTCTTAGATAAATAAGTTTCATCAACGTCAACTTGGTTTCAATAAAACTTTTCACTTGTATTTGTTTATTATTGTTCATCATCTCGTGAAACGTTTGCTGTAGTTTTTGTATATCTTGCGTGTCTGCATGACAAAATATAATAATATTATTACGATTAAAATATAACCATTTCGTACATAATTTCTCTTTTACAAAAAAAAAAAAAATACAAATAATAATATGGAAATGACGGGATTAAAGCCGGACTATTTTCCATAAATGGGATAAATAGCGACCCGTTTGTATTTGTGTTGGGACAACGGAACACGATTATCAAAAAAAGACAATCCCGTTTTAAACGGGACGTATGGTCACCCTATTATTTAATAATACACTATGGATTTTATAATAATTGTGTTACCTACCGTTTACTAGTTCTTGCAATTCGATTGACCGCTGAAACAACGGTAGTTTTATGTTGGCCAACGGAGATCCATTATGCGGAACGCTGTAAAATAATATTCCTTTTGTGTTTGTTATTACTCGGTGGGTTTGCTGGTTTTCATTAGCTAAAATCATACAATCACACCAGAATTTCATTACATTGATGACGTCTGCATACCCACGCATCGCACAACGATTAAAATAATCAATACCGTGTACTAATATTTGTTTTATGAACAATCCTCCTTTAGAATGACCAACCCAGGTAATGGGATTGTGTCCGACATGAAGATCTTTCAGAAGTGATATCATTTCCAATCCTCTGTCCTTCATCGTTGTCCTTTATAAAACAAAATTGTTCAAACAATTTTATCTTTCTGTAATAGTTCATACTATTATTATTACCTATACGTATAATAAATTAACATAATTTTACAGAACTAGCTCTAAATATGTTTTTTTTTTTTTTGGTAAAGTCTATATTTTCTTCAAATGAACAATGAGATTTAAAAATGAACATTTAATGATAATATATTCATAATGTTGTTTATTAATGATTATAAGAGCGTATATATATATTATATTAATCTAATTATTGCATTTTAATATACATATATTATATTTTATAGTTTTGATAAACAAAAAGTTTTAAAAACTTTTATGATTATCTAACCGTTATAAATTATAGTATGCAGTTTTTGTTACTGGATTTTATTAAAATGTTTTATAAAAGAGACATTATATAATTTTTAAATACCAAACTTTACCCAAACTTTTCTCATTGTAATAATATTATAAATAGATTTTTCTATAAAATATAAATTTAATTCATTAAAAAAAATGGTTAATAATTAATATTTAATGAGATCGCAACAACAATACTTAAATAAATGTATTAAATGTTGGAAATTTTAGATAAAAATGTACACAATGCTAAAAACCTTCCTACTTCTTTAATATTTAGTGTTTTACACTTTTAATATATTTTAGAATAAACTATTATAGTTCGACAATTAATATAATTAGGTACATCTAAATATAACTAAGAAATTATAGCTCGGTTATACAATATTATACAGTGCATTAAAACAATATAAATATATATGTGTATATTATGTAATTGGATTAAATAATAACGATAACATTTTATAATATTAAAAAATTAATATAACAGTAAATATTAAGCATTTATAGTGCTAACAGATATATGGAGAATTTATTAATAATTTATTTAAAAGCATTAAAAGCACAGTGAGTAAAAAAAAAAAATTGTTCAATATAGTTACAAATCCGTTCGGAAAAACGGACATTGAATCGGAATTACATTGAATATTAAATTGAGCAGCTTTGTTCGAGAGTTAAAACAAAAATCTACTGCAAACATTGCACTCGATATATGATTTTTTGCAATATTACCATAGTACAGCAACGAGTGTATTAATACATAGGTACCTGAAGTAAATACTTATATAGTCGGCGAGCTGATCTGCTATGCAATATTTACGGCAAAAATTATTGATTTAATAAATCATCATGATTTTAATGTTATTGTATTAGATTATGACATATATTTCAATGACAATTTTCTATGGGTTCACATTGTTTTCAGTAGGTATGATTAGTGATTTATACGACATAAGAAGGCCCCGCTGCTGTTATTATTATCGAGGGACGAGGGGCCAATAATTTTGTTTATGATGATCGGTAAACATTTTACCTGTATATATCAAATGGCTTATTCTGTCTACGACAAGGGACAGGACGATCGGAACAATATTCCCTCGGCAGTTGCCCTTGTGCATAACGACACTGTTTATTGGTTTGTTTATTGCATAGGACTGCAGATACTTATAATGTAATACACGATAATATGAACGTTCTATGTACGATTATTATTTATTTTAGATTCTGAACGGAGTTCAGATGAATTTATTGATTTTACAATATGTGTGTGTGTGTGTGTGTGTGTGTTTTATAATTGTTAAAAATGTAATAGAAGATTCCACACAAGTTGTTCTTTTTGTCATTCAAAATTGATTGAAATCCATAGACACAATTATTTTTTATAAGCGTTCGATGATCAATTATTGACATAATATTACAATTTAAATACATCATAATGTATTATTTATATACCTAATCTAGACTAACAAAATATCATCTCCGTTCACAATCGTTTTTCCTATGCAATATGATACCCATCAATGCATTCACATTATAATGACATATCCTACAAACGAGGTCCACTCCACTCCCTACTGTACAGCAGAGTGAGTCCCCGTCCGGTTGTTTCTTTTTTTTTTTTTACGAAAATTCTACGGTAAATTGTAAATAAATATCATACGGTATTCGTACATGAAAATAGAACGACAAAATTGATTAACTTTCTTACCTGACCGGTTTTCTAAACCATATGGGTCTCCACAAATAAGGGTCGGTACTGTAGCTAATAGCTATGACTCGAACGTACGGGCAATCCAGCGGCAACCAATCTCTAGGCCAACAGTTCGTAAACTCTTTAATCTCCTCGTCTATGGCCAATCTTTCCAGTTGGTTGATTGTCGACAGTCCCGTGCTCCTGACAACAACGGGTTCGGGTTTTTGAACTACTTGCCTCCACACGCCCTGTTTCCACGTTTTAAGTTTGTCACCTCTTAGCCCGTGTATGAATACCACGTCCATGAAAGTGGACTCAGGGCCTGGGTCGTAGAGTATTTCGCATTTCACTTCGCATCTTTTCGGACCATCTAATTCCGATTCAATGCAATGCAACTTTTGATCCAACGAGTTCAAAGTAAGGTAACACTTTTCTATTGAAAATCTGACCAACCACCAACTGTACTTGATCAACCATAACATAAACGAAGTCATCATTGTCGTGTCATAGTAAAAAACACTCTTGGTTTTCGTCCAACATAATATCAGCAGTCCATGGTATGACGTTAAATCGGGTTTAAAGTAGCACATAACGTACAAAACATCTCGAGTTGTCTTCATGACGTTCCTGTAACATAGATGAAATTGTACTCATATAATATATTATGTTAGAATAATCTATTTAATATAATATAAACAGTAAATAGGCTTTAAATTTATAAAAGTGTTTAATTTCACATAACTCCGTGTTAATGAATTTATTTACGGTGTTCCGAATTCGTACACATAGTGAACACGTATATATACATTGTATGCACAATGCACATATAATATGTACCTTATGTAATATATTTATAATAATAATATTTATATTATAATAAATATATACACTTACTGACTCCGGCACGACAACACCGATTTGATTGCATTTAGAAAATACTTGAACCAGTTATGATCGGTGCCGGATGGTCCGTCGTTCATTCTAAAAAACAGAATATTTACTAGCACTTCATAATCATCAATATTTACTAACTAGTTATTTATATATGAAATAAATAAATAAAACAAATTTTTGAATTTCAAAAAACTAATACGTTACTCGTATATATTTTTACATCCCTCTCAGAAATCATTGAATCGTAGAATATTAAGTCTTATATAACTCGCGGTTATTACATATTATACGCACTAATGGTTAGTAAAAAAATATTTTTTCCACCGACTTACAACTCTATAGTTTTTATTTTAACCACAAAGAAATCTTCGATCGTTTTTAAATTACATTATAACATATATAGGTAATCACGTTTTACTTCAGAGAGTATTTGAATTTCTACAATAATAATACAGCAACTGAGTATATCTACTGTCCGTACTACCTATACTTTATTATCATTTATATCTTTGACATTTTTATGAATATCATTATTATTATTATTGTATATATATGTGTATATACGTATATATATATATACATTGGTCAACATTACGAACGGGAGAGCCTTTCACGATTGTTGTACTTACTAAATTGGCGCTGAACACGTCTAATTTATAATATCATGTTTGACTTCAACGCTAATGGCTTTCATTAATTTGACATTGAAACAAAAATATTATATGGTTTCTTCAGTGAGTATAGCGATATTGATAACTAACTATAGGAGCACAGACTGCAATGTAAGTGCTATAACAATGTATAATGAGTATAATTTATTAAAATTTGAATTTAGACTATACATTACTGATAGTATACTTTAAAAATGAACATTATTTAGCGTACGTATTGCTTATTATATTAATTGTAAAGAAACAGTACAATATGTATTTATTATTTAGAATAAAACAATTTATTTTTTCGTTATAGTGAATATCGAAAGCCATAATACTTAATAAATTGTATAGGTATATATATATATATATATATATATATATTTATATATAATATAGAAACAGCGAACATGTTTTGAGTTTAATTAATATCATTTGTATAGTTATTAATTAGATGAATTTACTTCTTGTATTATACACAAGTAAAAGGAATGGTATTTTCGTCATTTAAAAATAGATAATACATTAATTGTAATAGGTATATAAATAAAATATATACTTACGTGTGTTTTACGAACGGTCACATGTGTTACGAACGTTTAGCAAAAACTAACTGAGCAGTCGGCCAATGTGTGACCTTCTCTAGCAGCTGTAATAAACGTTACAGTAATCTATGTATTATTATATTATGGTGCACTATAACCAAGCCCACGACTTATTGATATTAATTGACCAAGTGACAACGGTATTGTATCAATCACATCACATATGTTACAAAATTAATCTTTTGAAATCAGTTTCTTCGGTCCCGAATAATATTACACTACGTTACAAACGTGTAATTTTACTTATGTATAAAATAATATAATATTATTTATATTGATTAATCAATGCGAATGATCGGTTAGCGTTTTGTAGAAAAATCACGCCTACATAATATAGCTTAGGATTTTAAAAGATTTTCGAAATTTAATAATTTTTCAAACGCTATTAAACGTAAATACGCGCATACCCAATACTGTTTTCCCGAAATTTAGTATAACAATAATGTAGTACCTGTATACACGGGCGCTTGCACTCGCACTTACACTTGCACCTTTTAAAAAAATATAGAAAAATTATTTTATATTACATAACATAATGATCTATATTATATATTTATATCTATTATAATACTTAATTTACATAATTGTCTATATGATCTATATTATGTATTTTAATACTTATTTTTTAAATAATAAATGTAAACGCCTAGGTTTTTTTTTCCAAATTTTTCAATGAAGTTGGAATCCCCTTCTAGTTTCTTTCTATGTACACTTATCATACACAATCCGAACAATCGGCCATCTCACATACGGGCTCAGTTCCAGCCTTGATCCAGTCTTGACTCATCTCAAAATACTAAATAAACGTTCAATACTGCAGTTCAATACTAAATTGTTCTTTTTAGCCGTTGAAAAATACTAAAATAACTTTGTATTGCCATATAATTTGAAAAAATATTAACTTAAATAATTTAAGCATTATTTATAAATCAGTGTATGTATACTTTGCACGATGCACCCCTTGACAAAGTTCCTGGTGGTGCCTATGCCTTTATAATATCTTATACCTGGCATGATCCGGTCAGTTGGGAAGAAGGGGTCGTTTCACATAGGTGAACGCTATTATACACTACAAGCCGAGTTACCCGACTTCGCTTAGGACAATAGGACAGACTTGGTGGGGAATGGTTTTTAATGGAATACTACCAGTATATAGTACCATACACTAATTAGAGCCTAACCATGTTTGGTTAGATTTAGGTTACCTGTTATTAGCTATGTATACGTATTTTTTATTTTTTTCTAACATTAATTATTAAATACACAATCTGTAATTATTGTTTTACAATATAATCGTATGTGATGTGTGAGTGTGTAACATGACTTGAGTGTCAGGACATAAGGAGCCACCCATTGGAGGCACTTAATGACAGGAATTTATTTTAAATGTTAAAAAGGGAAAATAAGGCTGAGTAAGAGAAGGAAAGAGAAGTGAAAGTACTATAATTTTAATTTTAAAAATTTTAATTTAGTAGATCACGACACTAAGTTCGTTCAAGATGCGTTCTGGTTTCGCGGGTCACCTGGAATAGTGTTGGAGCGCAGTTCGGAGATTAGGGGATTGTGATGATTGTGTAATTTGGAGCGAATGTGTTTGTAGACAATTTTGGCAACGTTTTGAACTGTTGGGATGGAAAGATCCCTATATAGAGTGTCGTTAGATATGTAGTAGGGGGCTTTGGTTATTTGGCGGAGACATTTAGATTGGAAAACTTGTATTTTGTTTAAGTTGGAGACTTTGAAGGGTCTGGCTGCTCCCCATAGCTGAATACCATATATTCAGATCGGTTCGAGTAAGAGTTAATATAAGAGAAGTTTGTTTTTTAAATTGATGTGTTGTGATCTGAGAAGATAAAGTAGTTGGCGAGAGCGGTTATTCAGAACAAGTCTTTTGAAATGGATATGAGTTACCCATGTTAGTCGACGATCTAGAAGTATACTTATTTAAAATAGAATCTACATTTGTTTATTTGTTTACTTGAATAAACGGCTGATAGTCTCAAGGTAAAACAAATTATAGCATAACATATTTAACAATATAACAAAAAAAAAAAAGAATGGCTTTAAGTAAAATAAAAGTTTACATTTGTGGTACAAAATTTATGTTAAAACAAAACAGGTAATTGGGCATAAGGTATATTAAGTGATTTAAATAATTATATTTGAGATCAGATAGATTATTAAAGAAAATATCAAAATTAGATGCATTTCCTAATAATAGGATTCTATTGAATGAATTATTTTGTCCATAGTTTGTGCGGTGAGTTTTAATGTAGAATGTTAATGATAATAACGAGCTATTGTATTGTGGTACGTCAAAAGAAATGCTTTGAAGGAATGGAGGGCAGAAAATGATACCATTAACTAATTTATACAAGAAGGATATATAAATTACGACGGGCTAGAAAACAATCAAATTTTAAGTCAAATTGTAGGCTCTGATCTGAAATATCATCAATACAATATGTACATTTTCCGTTGTCGTTCCATAACTCGAGAGTGCCATTACCGATTTGTCTAGTTTTGTTATTAAATATTGGAAATATTCATATATTTAGCCTTAATTTTCTTCTGACCAACTTTCTTACCCTTTTCAGAGATTATGCCTATTAACCTTTTTATTTCTCTTACAAAAATAAAATTGGAACATTAAAATATAATCTTTCCACTCCCTCCCCGTAAACAAGAAATAAAAATGAAAAATCAGGAGACGTGGTGATACTAAGGATGGTATTTGGATCAACTTTGTGAAAAAAAATTGGGATAGAGTTAAATACTGTCGTCACAACATAGAAACATAAAAAAGGCCATTTTTTTATAAACATAAATGAATTATACAATTTATAAGCACTGTGTTGACATTTTAAAACAATATAATATTATTATACACTATTTTAGCTCAACAGCGAATATTGTGCAAAACACTACATTCAATATAGTATAAAATATTATTATTACAATACTTTTCCAATAAGATTTGGTTGTTTTGTTTGCGCATACCGATTGTGTGTTACTGTATTGTGCGTCATCAGACGTATTATATCCGTCTGCTTTTAGCCGTCTCCGTGGCGCCTTTTTCTTCCGTACTAGCGACTTTCCGTTCCCTATAATTATTGTAATATATCATTCGACATCCATACGATTGCATTCGTTCGATTTTCTTTGTTGATATTTGTTGATATTTTCATATCGAATACTCCACATGTTCGCCGTTATTAATTTATTATTATTATTATTATTAAATATTATTACAAATACTGTTCGTTTATACTCCTGTAATACCAAGGATAAAATATATTATTTTATGAACTATTATTATTATTATTATTTTAATTTATTTATTTTTTTCATTATTATTAGTAAATATTTTTAAAATAAATAAAACTTTGCTGCGTGACAAAAGTGGTATGACGGTATATGTGACAGAGAGACAACTTTTCACGACCACTTGTCCTTCTATCGGTCCTCCGTCCCACTATTCCCGTGGTCGAGTAAAGTAGTAGAAGGGTCGACTAAATCGTGCTTCGTCATGGTGGTTGATAAATCAATATAAGTACTTTGTACTACTTGTATCATTTGTAATTTATAATGACTCATTACCTACCTACCAATACTTAATAGATATTAGGATAGTAATTAAATGTATCTATATTGAACATCATGATATTTGGGATTTATACTCCGATAAAAATAAAACATCCTATTTACAGTAAGTGCCTATTTAACAATGTATGAGTACATCTAATTTTAAAAGTATCATCAATTTTTAGTCATTTTTTATGAGCAAAAGGTGGTTTTGTAATGTGATCGAAACACATTTTCTTGGATACTATTTCAAAAAGCCATACTCGAATAATTAGTTCGCACGACGTTTTTGAAAGCTATAAAAGAAGTCGTTAACTTTGGATTGGTTATTTATTGATGTGAATAGTATACAAATCAAGTATCAATACATACATATTTTCCAACAGCACATAAATGTACCAGTAATGAGCCATTAACGTTTAAAATATCACCCTGTATAACATGTGTCGTATACACTGATCACCTCAACGTATTACAAACATACACATTCACAATAAATTAAGTAAAAACTTACTCCAATCGTTTGTTCTACAGCGATCACACCACAAGATCATTGGAAAAAACCTATAACAAGTAGATGAAAACTATATAAGCACTTTGCGCATTATTCATGGATGAACAAAGTTTTTTATACCTCATAATTATTATTTGGTCTTTTATCTTTTATAACACAGTAATATACTTAACCTAAGTAGATAGTAGAACATACGCATTTGCAAAGTTATCATAAAACGTCTTTGTACAATAATATTATTTGACCTAATATACCGTTTGGAGAATAATAGTTTTAGAAATAACCTAGAAACTTATAATGCTCACAAAAGTATTTCTATTTTATAATACTACATTTTACTCCTAATACTCCCTAATACTTGGTTTTGAAGCTTTTTGTGAACATTGCATCCTTTACGGAGGGGGGATAGGATCTATTACACAAGGCACAGGTGGTAGGGGCGGTATCTGATGTTTGTACATATTGAAGTTGTTTAATTCTGGCCGCATTTTACACACCGTGGCAGTAATCTCGGACGTTAGGTATCGTCTAAGATAGACAATATTATTTAGACGTTATGGAATTTCCTGGCGTTTGTGCGATTTTTACTTTTGCGTACGAATGGGTGATTCTACATTGTAAATATCTTTGTTGGAACAGTCAAGCTCGAGGTCAGCAAAAAATTCGGGAAGCGTATTTTTTATTCTATATAGAGTTTGATGTTTGTTACTTGTCTATATATAGTCAAGAAGCCAATATCTTCAATTGCCGCGGAAATTTCTGATACTTGTACAGATGCGTGAACGTTCCTTATGAACACTGTATGATTTGTCTGTTTAGCGCTAATAGGTGCGAAACTCTGCATCCTCACTAAACGCATACACCAAAAATTTCAGTTTTTTTCAGAAACATGATAATGGTATTCGAAGTATAAGAGTATAGGTAAATTAAACTATTTTCTGGAAATTCTATTTTGATTATTTAATGCATTCAGTCTTTATTTACTACCGGTCTTATTATTAAGATAACGTGCATTGTATTCTCGATCAAAACTCTTCCGTACAGTTGTGTACTTGTATATATGTGTACTCGTATGCAACTAGCAAGGAGTCATGGCCATAACCAGTCATTACCACGTCATCTGCACGTGCAGCGATTTTGCCAGCTCTGCGGGTTTTGATCGGTGTTGATATTAACGTATGTTTTCATTTTCCTGCATGCCATCGTTTGTCGGTGTAACACTAATAAATAAAATATAAAAGTTAAACATTTTTAAAATCTTGTACAATCATTATAACTATTTAAATTCTGAACGAGGCCAAAGAATGTGTACCTTTTGGGTTTTCCATATATATTATATTATATATATATATATATATTTATTTATTTTAAATAAATAAAAAATTTTACCGAAAAGTTTTATAAGAAATATGAAAAACTTTTATAAGCAATAATATTTAAGATACATTTTGACAGTATAAAATATTTTAACGAAATTCATTGAATATTATCCGAATATTTTATATCAGTTTCGATTAAACGATATTTGTCATTTTTCGGTCTGAAAACAAACTGTAGGATTATGAAATTTAAACTAGATACTTATATGGTAGCATTAATAATTACATACATACATTATACATAAATAATAACAGTTATTTTAATTGTTATTATTAAATCAACACGCGTATATATTAAGTGTGAATAATATTATCAAGCACTTTTTCCTGGTGGATGATTGTACCTTGCATCTTTTACCCTGCAAAAATCCAAATACTTGGAACTTGGGTATAGGTTATTTTTATAGATTTTAGATTCTGGACGGAGTGATCAGTAGTTAAAGTGGGAAGGACGGAGGGGGACGGTGTTCCCCTTCTTTGTTTAGCTTTAGTTTTGCGTCCTCTTTAGTTTAATTTCCGAGTGGACGGTTAAAATATTCATTTAATGAAAAAAACTGAATGTTAATACCTACATTAAAATTTAAAAGTATAAAAAAAAATTTAAATCTGAGTGTATTATGAATATTATGAATACCACAGTATAGTACTAATAGATATAAATGTATATTTTAATTAAAATCATTAATAAGGCAATAATACTACATTATGTCATTATATATTACCAACGATCAATTTAAATATTTATTTAAAAGTCGAGACTGAATTTGATGTTAAAACTAATTTTTTTTTTTTTTTTGCTATTCATATAATTTTATTATTTTCATAATATTGTTAAGTATATTTTAAAATTACACATTATATCATATAATATTTTATCTTCATAAATCAAAAATTAGGTGTTAAGGTGTATTCAATAAGATTAAATTTGATTTTTTTTTCTATAAGTAATGTTATACTTAAATCTTTTTAAATTTTTATTTAAAAGTTGAGACTATTGTTGTTTTGTACATAATATTCAAAAATTAAATAAAAAAGTTTAAAAAATGGTATTTAATTATAAATTATTTGAAAAATATATATTATAAAAAAAAAAAACTATTTCGATTTTTCCTTATTCTCCAGATATTCTCTCCTTAGCCGGAATATAGGTAATTAATATTTTAAAATTATAATCACTGAGTAATGAGTATGTACATAATACATAATAATAGGTGTATACAATTATACACATATACATACTATATATGTACGTGATTAATTTTAAAAATTAGGTCAACAATAATATAGATTAAAAGTATAATTTTAAAAAATCAGGGGGGAGATGCGCATTACCCTTGTTTACAAAATTGGTTAAAGGGACGCCTTTTTTTTCATTAGCTTTAGTCTCCCTTGCAATTATTTTCCACTTTAACCATTGGGAGTGATGGAATCTTTTGGTTAAGCATCGAAAAAAACCATAAAAAATTACGAAAAATCGCAAGACCACGTTTTAGCAAACTACATTTTTTTTTTAAATGTTCTAACTCAAAAACGAAAAACCGCATACACTTGAAATTTTCACCAAATATTTAAATTAGTGATTTCTATACATGGTAATATTTTCGAAGTATTTTGAAATTTTTTGACTAATTTATAGGTAGACGATTTAAACTTTCGATTTTTCTAAGTTTTTTTTTTGAAATACCTGAATAGAATTTAACTGTCCAAAAACTATTGAAAATTTAATACAAGGTTGACTATAAGTTATTATTATTGCAACTAAAATAAATTGAAAATCGTTCTACATAAATTTTATTTATAAGCTCATAAATTCCAAATTTGTATGAAATATGTCGAAATCGCGATAATTTGCAAGTTATTTTGTAGTTAAGAATTCATAAAAAATTTTCTGTTTATACTTAAGATCCAAAATTGTAACACAAGGTTATCCATAAGTTACTCTTCAAAAAACTGTAAAAAAATTTCTACTGTACTTTAAGAAAAAAATATTAGAACTGTTTGAAATTTAAATTTTTACGAAATTGCATAAAATATCGATTTATTCTCAAACGATTTTAAACATTTGTTAAATTCAAAAAATATAAGTTGCAGATACTCGAAATTTTTATCAGCTGTTAAGATTGATATTTCCTTTATGTCATATATTTTTCAAAATATTATACTGATTTTCAAACTACTTATAGGAATTTGAAATATTCGATTTTTTTATATAATTTTAGATGAAAAATTTTGGTATTTACAAAATACTTGAAAATTTAATAGAAAATTTCACAGAAGTTGTTGTTAATCTCATTTCAAAATTATTCAAATCCATAGGCACAATCATTTTTTATAAGCGTTTGAAAAGCAAATATTGACATAATATTTCGATTGAAATATAACATAATATATTATATAATATACCTATTCTAGACCAACATATCATCTCCGTTCAGAATCGTTTTTCGCATACAACGATACCTATCATTGGATTCAAATTTAAGAAATCCATTGTAATTACCTATCCTACAAACGAAGTGCACTCCACCCCCTACCGTACAGCAGAGCGAGGCCTATCCGGTTCTTTTTTCATAATTGTTTTACCATTTCCGTTCAAGAGTAACTATATATATATATATAAGAATAAAGTCGATACTTTGTTTTTCGATGTCTTAGTTTCTTATAAATTTTAAATGTTGAATGTATTGGTATAAAATTATGATTCTCCTCAATCGTCAGGTTTGCAACCACAATGTGTAATAATACATATGTATACATTATATTATATAAATGGTACTTAAAACTATATTTCATGTTAATCGTTTTGATTAATGCAATAAAAATCGTTTGTATGCGATGTTTTTGGAAATAATATTGTTTTCTTTCATTCATATAATGCAAGTGAAATCTTCCATCTGACCATCATCCATAATTTTTATTAACATGTTTTTATCTGGTGTCGTATATGTTGTGTAATAGATATAGAATAGAACATACAGATCCATAGTGCCTATTTAAAGAAAGATTTCTAATGTTAAGTTAAGTTATTGGCATTTTGAGATTGAATAATTTTTTTCTTAAATTTTAATTCACAGCCGGACAAAAAGTTTTTGTCATTACATTCAATGCCCTAGATTAAATTTTGTTTTGTGCCTATTGTCTATTGGGAATTATGATTCAATAATAATAATAATATACGTATTTTAATCCACTGCAGAACAAAGAGAATATGTTTTTATAGATAAGTCAATACAATGATTATTATAATAATGAAATACTATCTATTACCACTTTGTTTAGTAATTTGTTTAAGACTTTAATTTTCTAAACCATTTAAACATTTATTTAGCGTGATAACGATAAGTGGAAAGGCTTAACAACTATGCGCGGGCTCATATCTGTTATTCTAGTTCTATTTATTTGGCAAACATAACCATATTGATTTTCAAATAGGTAGTAAGTATAAAGTAATAATTAAAGCGTGTTTCTTTATCTAGTAAATGTGTGCATGCGCTCAGTTTGATTTTTTTAATAACAATATAGCATCATCTATTTTTGACTCTAAGTTATTTTTGTTTGTATTTTTTAATGAACTACAGTATTTGCATTTCTACCCGAGTTCAAAATTAACCAATTATTAGCAACTTGAATATTTTATGGACAATTGATTACCTACCTTTTTTTTAATAATTTATAAATATCGATATTTTTATTTGTAAACGGTTATTTATTTATCTTGATTATTGTTCGAGCTGTGAATCATGGTGCTGTAAACAATGTTGAACGTGAATTAAGAATTTGCGATAAGTACGTAATCGTCATATATTTGTTCCTATATATATTATTGTATCGTCGACCATGGGCATACATACGTATGACGTGTATAGATAGTAAAATACCTATTAAGGTGTTGTCATACTCTTGGGATGTAATAAAATGGTCATAATCATATTTAAACATTTGCGCGTACTATTATGCTAAGTAAATTATAATACTTTTTCTCGTTTCATATTTTTTTACGTACATTTTTTCATACTTAGATACTGGTATTGAGAAAAATAATATAAGTGATAATAATATAACCCTCCCATATCACTTCTGAATATCTACGAGACAAAAATATAGGACTAACAAGGTATTTTTTTTTTTTTTTTATGTTTGCTTACATGATTTTAACGTCGGGAATCAATAAACGTATCTGTATTATAATATGTACATATTATAGTGACAATCATTTAACTGTATTATTATTATTGAATCAATTATTTCAAAGGCTTTATTAATCATACGAGTTTATTTATTGTGGTAAAAGTCAGTTGAACCAAGGTGCTTATGAAATTATTGAGTACTTATAAGAGTATAGAAATATTGACTATTTTTTGATATAGAGAGGCTGTCCTTCGGTTCTTTTTCGCTTAGAATTGTTTTTTAAAACCAATGACCGGTACATTGATTTCAAGTTTAAACGAAAAAAAAAAAAACATACAATTTACCTATATCAGTCGTCCGTCCCTATGATTCACCTCATCCTTTGTGACTCATGTATTTTTTTTTTACGATTGGACATATTATGTTGACTTGAAAGTTTAATGCAATACAATTATATAGAATACTATCGGGAAATTGACTGCGATAATAACACGCAGTAGATAAACGTTATACACATAATTCGTCTATGTATGAAAATATTTATATTCACTTTTAGAAATGAAGTCCGCCAGAGTGCATCTACTTACCTAAATATATAATTAATATATTTTATTGACGTATGCGTGATGATTATTATAATTCTTTATGTTCTATTGTAAGACAGTTGTTGAATAGTAAATTTTCAAAACAATTATACCTATTTCGTTTTATTTTTTATATACTTAAATTAATAGTGATAGCACATCACTGGTATATTAAATTTACTGTAACTGGATCTGTACAGTGTATACATGTAAGAATGTAGGATTGTATATAGTACTTGGTAAGTAAGTTGTTTATTTTATTTTTAATCGTTGCATTGATATTCTTATTATTTAGATATTTATAAAAATATTTTATTTTAAATATTATACATATTTTATAAATACCAAGTAACGTAAATATTTTAAATTAAGCGTGATACTTTAGTTATTAATGAAAAAGTAATTAATTGCATAAAGGTACCTGTTTCATACTTTAGCATGAGAACTAAATCTCGAGCTGAAGCTGTTAACATTACTTAAGGAAGTGTCCAGTTGAACTACACATTGCAACTACACATATTCACGGTTATACATAATCATTGGTAATGATGTAATATTATACGTTGATAATCGAAGAAATTAAAATTTAATTTCATACGACACATTTATTTAATTAGAATATTTTTTTTTTGTTTTGTTTTTAATAATAATAAAATTTATCAGGATAGACAATAACACAATTATTTTAATTATAATTAATTACGTAAAAGTAATAAAGTATATATCTATACAATATCATACATTCATATATCATATAGTATCTAATTAATTTCAGACGGTTTAGAACATTAAAAAGAATATTAATTCTCTTATTTCTTAAGCTCATAAGTAATATAAGCATTTAAAAATAGACCTTTTTTATCATCGCTGTACATAATATTATGTATTCGATTCCGAGTTCGTTGAATCTACCTAAATACCGAATTGCTTATATATTAATCAACAGATTGAGAACCGTTCCGTTTTATACATTACAATATCTGCAATCATTGATATGGTTACTTTGTTACAGTTAAGAAAGTATATTAATCGTATAGATACAAATTTGGGACGGGATATTATTATGTTAAGTCGAGAAAAATTACACTGTGCAAAATTTGTCCACTGCGTTCTGTACACACATAGAAAACTGTTGTAGATTCAACACCAATTTGAGCATAAGCGTGCGTAGACTTTGATGGCAGGGGGGGAGGCAAAATTTTTTTCACTATCAATATTTTCTAAGAGAAGACATAAATAGGCTTACTTCATTAAAATAACATGTATTCATCAATATCATCTGTATTGCGCAATGTAATATGTATTACATACTTACATGTTTATTTACAAATATAGATTATAAAAGAAGATTATAAAAAAAAGGTATAATAACTATAATATACAGATGTTGAGTCGTATGATTATTTAGACTTTTAATTTTATAGTACCAATCATTTCTCAGAAGGAGTTAATATCTTAAATTATTGAATCACATGATACATACTGTACAATTTTGTTTGTTTGTTGAAGTAATACAATGGATAATTGTTCATGATGACCAATCTCACTAGTCTCGTCTGCTATCAACGAGACTTTTTCATTCAGAATCATATCTTTTAACTATCTTTTGATAACCAATTAGGTTAATGGATGAAATTAGGTCGTTTTAATAATAATAATAATAATAATATTTATTACGGAAATAAAATTCCAATTTACATAATATTTGAAAGTAAAAAAAAAGTTATAACAATTAATTATAAATATGGTAAGTATAAAAAATAAACTGCATACAAAAAAATATATATATGTATAAAAATCTATAAATCAATATAATACAGAATTTATTATGTATACATTAAAATAATTTACTTAGATCTGCTAGTGTTGTATGAAAGAAATCTATATTATTTGTGCTATTCGCGGCTGACTTCAAAATATACGAAGGAGATAAAGAAAGATAATTTTTTGAAATACAGAGTAAATAAAATAAGTGTTTATATCTTGCATTAGGAAGATTAATTTTGAAATTTAAACGTTCAATTAATTCTGGACAGTCAATAAAATTATTTAATAATTTAAACAGAAATTTTAGTGTTAATAATTTAAATCTTTTATCTAATGGCGTTATTTTAAAAAATGTATGTGCAATATCATAACCTGAGTGAGGAATTCTACGTACATTGCATTGGTAGCATAAAAATCGCAAAAAATTATTTTGTACTTTCGAGAGACATTGTAATTGATTTGACGTATTATTTCTCCATACTAAACATGCATATTCAAGATGAGAACGAACTAAAGAAAAATATAATAATTTGAGAACAATATCATCGTGAAAATCTCTACATGTACGTTTTATGAAACCTAATTTAGCTAACGCTTTATTGGTGATAATATCAATATGGGCACTGAAGGAAAGTTTTGGATCAAATGTGATACCTAGATCATTTACTTCATTTACTCTATTGATATTGATTTTATTAATAGCGTAATCATAATGAATAATGTTATTTTTTTGGGAGAATGAGATAATTTCACATTTCGATATATTAGTGACATACCATTATCATTACACCACTCTTGAAAAGAATTTACATCATTTTGAAGAAGAATTGCGTCTTCATGACAGCGAATTTCTTTGAATAATTTTAAATCATCTGCTAGTAAGAGAAATTTGGAATATTTTATTATGTTTGATAAATTATTAATATAAATCAAGAATAATAAAGGAGATAAGAGATCCCCTTGAGGTACACCAGATATAGCATAAATATTATTTGAAATGAAATGTTCGTATTTAACATTTTGTATTCTATTTGTTAAGAATGAACTAAACCACGAGAAAAGTGGATTACAAAATCCATAGGATTTAAGTTTTAGAATTAACAAATCATGGTTCACTCTATCAAAAGCTTTCTCCAGGTCTGTGTATATAACATCAGTTTGTGTTTTTTCTTTGAAAGATTCTAATATGGATTCCTTAAGTATGCATAAATTAGTTATTGTTGAACGACCTTTTCGAAAACCATGTTGTTCATTAATTAAAATATTATTACACAACGGCATAAGCTTTTTATTAACAAGTATAGAAAATAATTTAGGAATACAAGATATTTTTGATATAGAACGGTAATTTTGTATACAATTTTTGTTTTTATTCTTATAAATTGGTGAAATAAATGAAGTTTTCCATTTATCAGGAAAAATACGAATATGCAATGATTTATTAAACAAAAAATGAAGTACTGGGGTTATTATAAAAGCACATTCTTTTAGAAAGATAATTTCGTCTGTACCTGGCGAGGTATTCAATTTTATGAACCATAATTCATTAAAAATATCATTTTTATCCAAGTTAATTTTATTAATAGATTATAAAAGAATTAGGGAGGTATTACTTATAGATAAATCAACTTGTTTTACTTCATAGATGGATGAAAAATACGATTTGAATAAATTAACTATATCATTACCACAATTAGCTTCTTCATTAATGTATGACATTGTGCACGGTAATTTATTAGTTGATTTTTGAGAGTTAAAAAATGCCCAAAAATGTTTTGGATTAACTTAAACCAAACGTTGAATATTATTAACATAAATATTATAATCACGATGTCTTAAATAACTAAATTTTTTCCGTTGAGAGATGGATTCTAAGTATGAATTTAAATTATTCGATGTTTTATAAACGTAATGCGTATGTTTTTTTTTGTTTTATTAATTTTTTCAACTCTTTACTAAACCAAACAGGAAACTTTGATTTAATACTGCACAATCTGAGTATAAAAGTATTAATTGCATAATATATATATGAGAATAAAAAATTTGAATATGATTACTCGTATATATAGTATTTTTTGGTCCTGATATAAAATGTTCATTGAAAATAGGATCATACATATGTAGAAGACCTATTGTGTCTAAAAATAAACCTCTGGGAATATCATTTTTACTTTCTGTATGTCCGCGGAATGGTTTACCACCAATACCTAGACATGGAGTAATATCAATCAATCGTTTCATAATCTCTGTATTTTTTTGTCGTGCTAACTCCTTCTGACTGTAAATATTTTTTATTTAGTCATCTAAAATAACATCAATAGGTTTGGAATTTAAAAAATGCATCAACGATGTGGAACTATTTAAACGATTTTTGGTTTTTTCATTTAAACTGAATTTCGAGGTAGCGGCTTTCCAATTTTATATCTTATTTTTGAGTATACTAATTCAGATTGGCCAACGTTAAGTCCTGTAGATCCAATAAACATCCTAAAAGGGAAACAAAATCTTCTTCTGGGTTATATTCTAACCAAGTAAATTGCTGATACCATGACTTTTGGAAACTACGTAGAGCCTCATTAAACATGGTTCTTGGGAAAATGGTTAGTATATGTTGAAATGGGCCTTTTAAAATTCTTTGTTTGAATTCTATCTAATTTTTAGAAACTTCATTTTTAGAATCCAAGGGATGAATATCAGAAGAGACACTTTTATTTTCACCTATTGAAATAGATAATCGTGGTTTACTGGTTTATACCTAACACAGAATATGTTTGTCGGTATCATTGATAACTATAATATTCTGAATCATAGAGTAATATTACTCTATGTTCTGAACTGATATTTTTCACATATCACAGATTCGTGGGAAATTGTTATCGTATTTATAATTTATATCAGTCACAAGCTCTCGAACACAATTTCTCAAGTGGCAAGTAATATTTATTTTCAAAAAAATTGGGCCCGCAGGGGGGCAGCTGCCCCCTGCCCCCCCCCCGTGCGCATGCCTATGAATTTGAGTTAATCTCATACACATTTGAACGTAAGATTCCGACTAAGGTTGGTTTGGTGTTGAACCAACACCACTAGTTTGTTAAGCGTGATTCCCAAATAATCCATCTATTTTGGTCAAATCAACACCAATACATTTTATACTAACTACAAGTTTGTTGTTATATTGGGTGTAAAATAAATTGTAAAAAAATATAAAATACGAAATTACGGATATTTCTCCGTTGGGATTCGTTCTGAATATCCTGGGTTGTAGGACCTACCTACCTACCTACCTATCGACTACTCCTATCAAGATATTTAGATCAAGGAAAAAAATGATATTTAAGAAAAAGTTTTTATATTAAAATATATTTTGTAGGTACTTAAACGTATGGCTGATTTTTATAATTCTACTAATAAGCTATATTATTGGATTAGTGGATTCATCCAATGTATCCATTTTGTTTTAAATTTTTAACACCAATTCACAACATTACAACAGTGATCAAAATTGTAACTATATTAAATATTAATTGACTAAAATAACTTACTAGTCTATACTCAACAAGTTTATAAAGAGAAATACGACTACGACTATACGAGTAGCGTATACGTACTCATTACAACAATATTATAAATTATAACATTTTAATCATAGAAAAGCATACGAGTTTGAATACATATTGTTACCAATCTTGTGGTTTTCTTTTGTCGCGCTAAAAATAGACATTCACAATAATTCAACAATAATTATTGATAACATCAGTTCCTGATTAAAAAACACTAATAAAGTTGAAATAACAACAGCTTATTGCTAATTTTAACTCAAATCGCAGTCAAAATGAACATTTTAGTACCTAGTTAAAATGAATTAACTATAATATTGCCGAGATAATTACATTTCATGTTATTTTAATGTATAAAGGATTTATATTAACAAAATTAATAAGTTGAAGTAATAATATGTATACCTATTGTTATTTTAATATTAATTATAGTCAAACCATATGGTTTTAATATACTCCTCTTGGCTCTTGGTGTTAATTCAAATACAAAACATTTGTATAATTTAACAACTACACTGTCAACAATACTGTTAGGAATTAAATCAACATTAGTATTTCTGTGTGTGAAGACGGCGCGTCTGATCAATACAGCTCACTTACATTAACTTTATATACGTATAGTGGGTTGTCTGGTTTTATTTTGAATTAATTGCATTACATGCCAGTCAGTATTTTTATACATTACGCGAGGAGAATTAAATACAACCTTGGGGCCGAGCTTTTACGAATTGTTAGACGAACATATAAACGAGTTATAAATCCATTCCGAAAGTCTTAAATGCTTTTATTGAATTGTTGAACTTAGGAGAAAAAAACGATGGGAGGAAAAATATTCGTTCCATTAACAAAATCTGTTTAGTAGGATTTTTTTGTTTGTTTTCGTAGCCTTACGTATAATAGGATTTAAAAACAATCATTATTTTGATAGACAGCTGGTGAACTTAATCCTATTATGCGAAAAGTACTGACACGGGCAGCCAATCGGTGTTTACGTCGTTGGATTTTGGTACTCGGCGTGCTATTGATAATAACTATCATCGGGTTTGGTCACAAAGGCTGGTCACAATTATTTGATTTACACATCAGCCCAATGAAATCGAAAAACGTAGTCGAACGCAAAGTAGAAGCGCAAGAGGTAAGTACTATTGTGTATATTGTTATTATCATGAGCGTTATATTACATTACGCATCTGCGATCGGTTTAGTTTTAAATTATTTTTATTTCACCCTCCCCTCTCGGCTCTCACAATATAATACAAATATTTCCTATACATCAATTATTATAATGTTTCTATGTCTAATTAGCATACCTCATTGAATTTACGGATAAACCGCTTGTCTATTTCCATATATATAATAAACAACCGGTATAGTATAAACACCGAACGTTAAATCTATAAGTGCTTGAGAATTAGGTAGGGAGAGGTAGGGATACACGAGCCACGTGAGCCACTGTCGTACTTTACGATCGTGGTATCAGAAAGCGTCACACAAATCGTGAAGGTGGTTTACACGTGAACATGATTTCAGTATACGGTCGTTATTAGTGGCGCCTGAGCGTACACGTTTTTTGTCTGGTGTGTTAAAAAGTAGAAACAAAAAGGAAATGACAGCGGAAAAGGCAATGGATTCAAAGGCGTAAAATAATGGTAGTTCTACGTTTTTTGCACATAAGTTATGCGAACTGAAAATCCGCAAGATTTCGAAAACATTCTAAGAATGTCAAATACACGTTTTGATTATTTGTTAAATAAGATTTTATTCAAGTACAAAAACTTGACAAAACAATGAGGGAAGCTATACGACCAGCAGATACTAAATTCAAATTAACACTTCGCTACTTAGCAACGAGTGATATGCTCTAGTGTAACAAACTACGATTGAGCTTTACGACTGAAGTATCTAACATGTTTTTGGATCGTGAAGTACTAATTGTCTGTTTACATGAACCGAGGCCACGCTTCTAAATATTACGAAAAAAGTTCACGCGTCTCTTGTAAACTTATACCTTTAAGCTATTGATGAAGTCGGAGAGCGAATTTCTTTTTCTGAAAAAATGAGATGAAAAAAAAAAGCGTCCATAAGTTTCACGTAGTCTCTCTGCATAGAATGAAAATCTGACACAGATTATGTTCCTTAAAAGTTTAAGCAATAGTTTTTGTTTCAAAAATATCTATATAAGTAATAGACTTGAAAAAGTCTGTAAAAATATTTGAAAAAAAACGGATGGGCCTCGCTTTGCTGTACAGTTGGGGGTGGAGTGCACCTCGTTTATAGTATAGGTCATTATTACAATGGATTTACACCGTGCGGGATAAGAGGCCTCCTCAGATGATTTTCATGTTTCGTACACGCGTTACATAAGTTTCATTACGCCTGGTGCACAGTTTTTAGGGTCCACGTGCTGTACGACATCGTTTCGTTTCTCCTATGCAGATCCGC